>VWZU01001021.1:1183022-1210544 GCA_013397095.1 Sterrhoptilus dennistouni
TTTTTTTTTTTTTTTTTTTTTTTTTTTTTTTTTTTTTTTTTTTTTTTTTTTTTTTTTTTTTTTTTTTTTTTTTTTTTGACTCAGCTTTCTGCTCTTCTCAGCTGGTGCTGAAATGGTTTGGCTTGGCCTTCGGGAATTGCAGGGGCATTGCTGCCCCTAGACCTGGGAACTGAATTTTGGCAGGGAAGCTGGCACGTGCTACTCACAACCTGTTTTGAGCTGCAGCCAGTCAACGGAGCCAACCTTGGGCAGTAAAGCTGAATGCTGAAAGACACTCTAGATTTAATCTCACAGGATTTGGGGCAGGAGGAAAAAAAAACTTGGAAAACAAATGATGTGTCAAAGGTAGAAAGAATTTTCTTGCTCTTGGCAGGTAAACAAAAGAAATTCTGATGCAGAGGCTTAATACAGTATAGGTGTATTTTTTTTTTAATAGTAATTGTTTTGGCTGTACTGCTGCACCAACAACTCAAGAATCTGTAGCACAGACTTGTTTTTCAGTCTGCAGAAATTCTTAGGTTTATAAATCCCTACATAATGTGATTGAGTCATGTTTTTAAAACAGTGAGAGTTCCTCATCCCAGCTGCTTTGTCTGGAAGATTGATCCAGATTTTCATACTGATAAGCCTGAAAGCAAGTTTTTTTCCTTGCCCGGCTTCCAGTTCTAGCTGATTCATTATGAGTTTGTATTTACTTCAGTTTTACTGATGCCTTTGAAACAGATCTTCTCTTATCTTCCTATTTGACCCCTTTCAGCTTTGGCATAAAAAGAACTCTCTAAGCTCTTGTAACTTTTCCATTCCTTTCATAATTTTTTCTGTTATTCTTCCATACCCATTCCTACTTACATTACCTTTTTCAGAATGTCAATGACCAGAAAATAGTCCAAATAGCATTTCAGTGAAGTCTTTAACAACACACTTTTCTCTTCCAAAATTATCTTGCCTAAAGCATTTTCTGATGTCATTAACTTCTTTCACACCTGCATCACACCAACAACTCACAGCCAAATGCTGATTGACCAGTGTAACCTGATTTTCCTCCTTTTAGCCATCTCTTTGACATACTCTATACAGAAATAGTACAAATTCTTGTTATTGATCCCAAATCAAACAGAGATTAGGGATTAAACAATTCCACCTCCTAAACTGTAAAATATCTTCCCTTTTTATTTTGTGAGAATGTGTTATTGCTTCTTGGTATAGAAACCTGAGAGCTCCAGTCATGTTGGGCAGCATTCTGCGAGGTCATATTTAAGGATAAAAGCATAAATCTCACTCGTTGATCAACCAAAACCTCCAAACTTCCCTGAGACTCGTATAAAACCTAAAATGTGGCCCATGTAGGTTGGTGACCTTGGTTACAACAGCAAGACAAGTCCTGACATGGGTTTGGTTGCCAAATCCACTCTTTTGGATTAAAGTAATAAATAAAAAGGCAGAACTAACATAATTAAGTTGAACACAATACTCAGAAATCTTTTATGCATTCAATATGTGTAAGAGCCAGAACAAACACAAATTTGGATATAATAGAAATACCGTAAAGTGAAGGGATTCTGATTGTATAAACAATTTCATCCCTGATTTTTCTTTTGAGTAGGTGTTTTCAAAAACAGTCAGTGTTAAAAACACCACTCCAAGCTGCCATACTAGAGGGTGAACTAAAGGCTTTTCTATAGATTTGTAGTGAAATGTTGCAAGCCTTGCTCTGATCTCCTGTCTGTAACCGGACTACTTATCAGGTAATTTTTAGTTACGGGGAAGAAGCAGGTAAATGTACAAATGGCACAATCAAGCAAAATACATTTAATTGCAAAAACTTGAAGCTATTCACAATGTGTAAAGTGGACTATATTTAAGCCAAAAATCCACTGTTCTGTTCCCTAATAGTGACAGATTACAAAAAATTACATTCCACGACTCCCACAAGTCTACATCTGATCTGCTTGCAGGGACTAAACACAAGTCACTCCTCAGAAGCATACTGAGCTGTGAGGGAGGCTGAAAAGAATGTGGGATGGAGGAGGCATGAGAAGATGGAGGGAAGAGCAGATGATGTTCCTCTCTGCCTGACGAGACACATAAAAGCTGAACAGCCCCATTCTACACCAACGTGTTTTCAATACCTTCATATCTTCAAAATGCATTAGAAAAGGATTGTTACTACGTCTGATGTGTGTCACCAAAGCACAGCTTGTCAAGGAAAGAAGATTCAGACAGAGCCTGAACACAGAGAGAAGTGCCTTCTAATCACAACCTTGTGCTCCTTCAGAAGCTTTGTGACATCTATTCTCCTTGGTATTTCTTGTAGTTAAAGGCACTAATGGTACTCCAAAATCTTATCCTTGCAGTGTCCAAAGACAATGTTTGCAAACTATTTTGATAGCTGAAAATAGCACTAACTAAACAAGATTTTTGCCTCTGGAGCATGTGCCCTCAGATGCATTGATAATAAAAGGAGGTGGGCAGCTCTCAGTACTAGACAAAAAGAACCTTGTGAAGAAAAGTTTAGCTGAAAATTTAAGAGTTTTACCAGAGCTTTACAAATTCAAATGCACGGAAAGCTAGAGAATAAATTGCTGCATAGAAAATTAATAACTGAAGTGCTGAAATAAAATGCTTTTAGTGAACAGAAATGCTGTGCAAGGATGGTTTGGTGTCTCCAGAATTTCTTGTAGGAGTTATTGAAGGAGAAATGTAAGTAAAGACAATTTGGGCTATAACAAGGAAGCTAAGCAATCAAGAGATGAGATCCAACAAGTATCAAATGTCACAAATGTATTTAAAAGCCACAATAGTGGCAATATAATCTTGCAGGATGTCATATATCCATCTTTGTTAATGAAAAACTAATTAATCTTGTAACTCTAGAAGCTAAAACAATCTCAGACAGTGGCATGGGTGAGGTATCTTTACATCTGGAAGAGAATTTGTGGTGAAATTAAGTTTTTCAGATCAGCCATACATCCTTTATGCTCAGTGTATTGCTCTTCTCTCATATTTTGCTTCCTTGAAAAGATCTTTTTGGCTTGATTTTTTTTTTCCTTATAATTTTATTTAAGAGGAGTAAATGTTCATAAAATCCTCATTCCACTTCAAGTATCCTGAACCAGCTCATCTGTGAGTGAGAATATTTTTACTTTAAGAGAGTCCTTTAACTTGGGGAATTTAACACGGCATTTCCAGTGGCACAATTCTGAGAGGAGCATGATTTTTATACAACCTTAATCCATCCATTTAAAAGAAGAGACGTGGTTTCTACTTTTAATTGAGTTCTACTTTTAATTTAGTTCTGCATATTTAGTTCCGCAGCAGACTTAAAACTTCCAGGGAAGAGAGAATTTTACTTAAATGTAGACACACAGAAGTGCTTCGGTTTGAAATGACCCTTGAGGCCAAGCATTAACCCAGCATTGCCAAGTCTCCATCAGACCATGTCCCTAAGCACCACGTCTGCACATCTTTTAAACACCTCCAGGGATGGTGACTCCACCATTTCTGTGGGCAGCCTGTTCCAGGGCTTGACAACTTTTTCCATTAAGAATTTTTTTTTCCTGATATCAAATCTAAGCCTCCCCTGGCACAACTTGAGGCTGCTTCCTCTTGTCCTGTCACTTGTCACTTGGGAGAAAAGACCAACCCCCACCTGGCTGCACCCTCCCTTCAGAGAGTGATAAGGTTCCCCCTAAACCTCCTCAAAGGTGCTCCTCAAAGCCCTTGTGTTCTAAACCCTTCCCCAGCTCTGGTGTTCCTCTTTGGAGGCATGTAATGCAAAGATCTATAAATTATTAGTGGTTTTTTTTCATTTTTTTTATGTTCAATAGTCTTTCTAGGTTGCAGTACTTTACATCTGAAAGTAAAATGTCTAAAACAGATGACAGAATTTTCATTTTGTCTTTTTCGCTTTATTGGCTACAAAGAGAGTGTGAGATGACCTGCCTGGATAGGTTTCTAAATTACATATGAAAATCTTGTCTCGATGGCACCAACTGATATAACTTCATAAAAAAAAATAGATTTATAGAAAATATACGGTTGCTGAACTATTATCTCTTGTATGAATATGTGGCTGGACTGAAAATTGGCTGTGATAAATCCAGTGTGCCTTAAAATGGATCAGCAATACTACTTGGCAAATCTCCCCTACAAAGCTAGGATTTTTTTTCTACTAAGGAAATGGGGGTAAGAGTGTTCTTTTATACTTCAACATGTGGTCCAGAGTCCACCTGGCTGAGGAGATGCTAGGTAGCTCATACTTTTTTGCAGGTCCCTACTCTGAAATCTGCAGGAGTCAAATACCTGAGGTTCTACTTTTGAGTCAGCTCAGAGCTCTGAGCAGAGCCTACAGCCCTGTGCTCAGCAGCAGCCCCCCCAATACAGTCAGGAGCCTAAAAAGCTTCATAAATGAAGCTTTTAATAAATGAAGTTTTTTAGGGGGCCAGTAACTGTCCCAGATCTCTGCAGTTGCTGTAACTGGATGCAATTTCCACAGTCCTGGAAAAGATCTGTTCCCTAAGAGTACATCTCTTTTGAAGGTGTGTGCTGAACTACAACAGAGAGGGTATGTTATTTAGTTAATGTCTCAAGTGAGAATTTTGGAAACTGGATATGGACCTTTCCTGATCTGTGCACAGTACACAAAGGAATGTGCCAAATCTGAAATTACCATGACTAAACAGCTCTGCATTAATCACCTTGCAAATTTAATTTTAAAATGAGAACAAGAGAACTTTAACTCATCTTTCAGGTCTCTGAGGGATTCTTTTTTAAACTTTTTGTTCCCTATTCCTCCTTTCCCCAGTTCATCTACTGAAGAATGAAAAAAGGACCAGAACAGTAGATTTCATTTGGCTATTGATTCAATGTGTTAATGCTTCTACCACTGCCATTAGAGCTACTGTAGCTGGAAAACAAAGCAAAAGAAATATTCTTCTCAAATTTCTCCAGCTAGTCTACTGGGTTTTCTGGCTCCACATTTTTCCTGAGTGATAGAGACTGCTTTTATTTGCACAATATTAAAACAAACAAACAAAAAACCCCCACCCTGGAAGGCAAACCCAACAGAACCACTTTAGGTGGCTTTAAGTGTACAAAAGCAGTGGCTAACTGAGCCACCCCCATCCACCCCTGTGGTAAACCAAAAGTGAATAAATATTGGTTTACCCTTACAAGAATCTTGTAATTTGTGTTTCCAGCACATAACAGCAGAAACAATGCACAGGCTAAATTATTTAACAGCTAATAAAATAGTGACTGTCCAAATCGCTTGTACAAGTAAAAGGTTAGATCAAGTTCTCGCTGGGTTTTCTTAGACATACATCCAAAATGCAATAAGAATTCTGAAGGGAACACACAGTGCTTAAAATATCAATGCAGATTCCAAGATTCTGTTCTGCACCTGTGCTAAAATTCATGCTTGAGGCAATGCCATGAGAGAAACATAAGCTACTGGCGTGCCTCAAAATGAAAACTTCAGGCTTCTATTTATGCACATTGATGCACGGTACTAATGCGTTATGTGCATCTAAAAACAAAACCTATTTCTATCCTCTTTGAATGTGTGAGGCCAGGAGGAGCAAAGAAAGCCCTGCCACAGGGAAAAGAGTTGTCTCGTGGTTTTGTGGGGTTAGAAACGATGGGGTTGGATCTGGGTGAGGCCCCTGTACTTTGTCCCTGTTCCACCTCTCAGCATGACATCCCAAACCCCCTGCTGACATGATTTTGGCATTCTGAACTGCAGAAAAATGATGCCTTGGAGTACCATGGGAAGGGCAAGCTTCTTTCCTGTATTATCTCCTTTATCTGTGCCTTTTTTTCCTTCTTGTCCCTTAGCTGTCAGGGAACTGGGAATTGTGGTTAAAGCTGCTGCTTCAGGCTGATGCTTCAAATCCAGCCCAAGCTAACAATGGCTGTTTCAGTGTCTGTAAAATTAATTTTTCCTGGGTTTCAGTGGATCCTGGGCTGCACCTTTTGAAATACTTGATAGTACTGCCAGAAGTCTTAGTAAACAGGCTAAAGACTGAAGCTGTGGTGTCTCCAGAAATCTTGCTGGAGATCTGAGCTGAATCATATCCAAGGAGAATGGGAGGTTATTATGGAGTTAGGTGCTTTGGTCTACATGCCTGTTTTGCAGGGAAACAAAAACGCAGCTCACAGAGATACATTCCCAGGTACATGTCCAGTACACAAATACTGTAAACAAAATTTCTAAAAGCTTGTAAAACAGTATATCTTGGTGCTCAGATGTGAACTAGCTGTGTAATGCCTCACTGGAGGTCTGATGAGAATGCTACAACTGTATTTTACTGATTAATTTTGACTTTGTAGAAAAGCAAACACTTCCTTTAGTTTTAAGCCGTAAAGCCTTGTCCAGCTCTGCAGGCCATGGTTTCTGCCCCATCACTCCAGCAGCTCTGCTAAAATCTTTTGTTAAAGTAATTTTACATTTCTCAGAGGATATTGCAAAAGGGTGGAAGAAAACAGCAGAAACATGTAGGGCCAAAAAATTATGAAAATAACACTGAATCAAAACAGAACTACCTCAATGCCCCTTCCTTAATGGTTTAGCTATCGACCATTTGTCTGAGAGCTAGACACACAGGTGGCACTAATTCCCCACCAATGCATAGTGCAGGATAAATGTCTTGTTAAAATAATGTATTACTGTAAATTAACACATAAGTTTCCCACAAACTTCACTCAGTTTGTATGATATTGATGTACTAATTTATTAATATTTAATGCTTCTACTCTGTGAGCTCCAGTTGGAGTTTTCTGTAGGCAGTTTGTCTTTTATTTACAGGCACATATAATTGTAGTTGACAGCAGGAACATAAAAATATTTTCAAGTAAATTTTCCTCAAATAAAAATCTCAGCAACTTAAAATTATTTGAGGATATTGAGGAATATTTTTTAAATGTTAACTAAAGAGCAGTTAAACATATTTCAGACTGTCCCGTCTGGCACAGCTGTAAATAACAATCTGTCTGTTTTAAACAGTCCTCTGTTGACTGTGTCAGCAAATGTTAGGATTATTTGCTATTAACTGACAATTTCATCTTCGAGCATATTTCTAAAGTTCTGCAGCACTGACACAAGTACATATATCATTTCTTGCAGATCAGTATAATGCTGAAAGAGTCTTTGTGCAAACATACTTAAAGCTCTTCATCTTTATGTCTGAAGACGTTGATATGGATGGAGTTAGAGAGATTTATAATCATCTTTACTTTGATCCCCTTTCCTCCAAAAAAAGCAATAAGCTGAAAAATTCATGCATCTGGAGAAGTAGGCAAGACAGTTTCATCTGCCACCAAAAGCAATTACTTAGGCATGAGGGACTGGCTGACTTCTGGATGTGAGTGGGTACAACATAAATGTCTCACAGGCATTATGTGTGGCACAGTGGTCTTTCATCAGGGCAGAATTTATGGGTGTTTGCTAGCTACTGGATGAGTGGTGTGTAATGTGATTTCATAAATTACTGCGAAAAGCAGATAGCAGTACAATAAAAGTAAATACTGATAGCAGGAACCAGTGTATGTTACCCTGTATGAACAAAGGGAAAAAATGGAGAGATCACCTCACTCCTGCTCTTAAGGGCTTTAATACTGACCTCACACTGGCAGGGGCTCCTGACCTTTGTTCCAAATGAAAATCAACATCTGGCCCGCTGGGTTGGATATAAGACAAATATTGTGTGTTTTATGAAACACATTTTTCATTCTTTAAGTAGCAGTTTGTTCCTTCCAGTTTAAAATAACAGCTTATTGTATCGATAAAGAACACTCTACCTGTGCTCAGGCCACGCTGCTACCTCTGCACAATGCATATAAAACTTTGCGACTTTCCAAGGCCAAAAGTGGAGGAAAATAAAAGTGAGATGTTTAAGCACTAAAATTTACACTGTTTCTTAAACAAGAAAGCTGAACTAATTTTCTAATTGTCTCTTTCCAAGCCCTGAAAACTTATTTGTCCTAGAATTTTTTTCCATGGAGTTGGGTAAAAAGGTGCTACAAGGGTTCTGCAGGAAAGGGCAGAGTAAAATGTGTGTGAGAGCAGCACTCAGTCCCAGGTATTTCAGAAGCTGCTCTGAGAAGAGACTTTATCTAACATCTCCCACTTCGATGTGAAATTACCGCCTACTCGGTATGTTATTTGTGTATTCAAAGGCACAGCGACTTGCTTGCCTTTCAAACTGATGTTTTAACTGTTTTCTTTGGTGTGCAAGCCCAGCACGAGAGATGCGCTGACAGTAAACCAGGTTCAGCGTTTTCCTGTATGTCACTGGCATTGTTTGTTGAGTTCTGGTCTGTACTCTGTGCAAAAAATACTGGCAGGAAACAATGCTCAAGTGTCAGTGAAACAACTGGGCCAGAGGATTCCTCATTAAAGGTAATTATGCATGAGAAGGACTTCGCTTGATTGTCAGCCTGAGTTGGTAGCACTGACAGATTGGGGAAACCAAACCAAATTTAACTTGCAGATAATGTATACTTTAGATGGAAATAACTGACAGACAACAGCCTAAAAAGTTCCTGCCTACTGCTTTTATGACCACTTTGCAGACAGAACTATCATTTAAATGGAAGTAGAAAGCACTACCACCCTCTCCTGAAGTTTTCATTGTGATCAGGTTAAATCTGTTTAGAATGGAATAGTTGGATACAGAACACCTTTAAATGCATCGTGAAAAACGTGCCAATAAATAACGTGTCCCTTCTGTGAAACAGAATTGGAGAGAAAAACAGTTTTAATGAAAGGGTCTGTGAAATTCAATGTCTGCAAGGTAGCCAGATTTAGAACAGGATGGTTTTGGTTTGGTTGTAGTTTCCTTGCTTTAAAGCAGATAAATCTAAGAATTTTCTTCCTAAAGTTGAATCTTTTGAAAGAACTGGTCTTGCATAAGCAGGGGGAATTTCATATGAGGATTGCAAAACTAAACAAAACCCCCCAGCCCAAACCCCAGTTCCTGACCCCTCCTCCATGTGGGATATAGGGGTAGCAATGTCCCAGCATCCCTCCAGACCCTTCATGCTTCAGGGTTAGAAGGAGAGCAGATCCTCTGGACCTTCCCACAGCCCCCAGTGCTCTTGTTTGTACAAACCAAACTCTATGGTTTGTAGCAGAGTTTCCAATACATCACACCGATGCTCTGGGGATGAGAAAAGAGATGCTAGCAAATTTTATTTCCAGCTTTGAAAAAAATCCTGTGATCCAATTGAATTCCATAACTGTATAT
Source organism: Sterrhoptilus dennistouni (assembly GCA_013397095.1). Lineage (NCBI taxonomy): Eukaryota > Metazoa > Chordata > Aves > Passeriformes > Zosteropidae > Sterrhoptilus > Sterrhoptilus dennistouni. The sequence goes on from VWZU01001021.1 coordinate 1,192,268, forward strand.
CAATTGTTATAAGGGGAGGAAAAAAGAAACATATTAAGAAGATTCAATAGAAAATGGAATTGGTTTTAGGGACAAATAAATGCAAGTTAGCTTCGAAATGTCGTTGTTCAGTGGGTTTGAAGAACAATTGAAGTGCATACTTATTCAACAGATTTTTTTTTTTTAAGCTTTCAGAAAAGACAAACATTATAGTTGACTGAAAGGAGAAATTACAGAATTGTAATTTATGGTGCACATATATATATTTGCAATTATTACCTAATACGATGCATTCAGAAGTATTAAGATCTAATATCCACTGAAAATAGTAGACATGGAAGAATATAGCATCAGGAAAATGAATTAAATTGGATTTCAAGCCATCTATTACACAGTGGAAATGAACTTAGAAGAGGAAGATATGGCTTGACATGCAAAATAATTATTTTAAATGAGTATATGCATTAAAAGGTTGTGTCAACATGCAGGCTCAACTCCAGTGACCTTGCCTGGTAGGGAATTTCACCATCAGACTGCTGCAGGCTAATTGGCACTGCTCTCATTTTCCAAAAATAGAATAGTCAACTTTGTTCTTTATTTGCAGAATGCTTTTTCTCTTGGACTATTGCAAAGCTTTTTAATAAGAAACCTCAAAGTGCATTTGAGAAATGACTCAGATATTTTAACTGGTGTGTTGAAGCAAATAAAAAGGGGCTTATCAAAGTGATGTCAGTGGCAGAGAGAGTTGGCTGAAGAGTTCACAAACCAAACATACTCAGGTTTAGTTGAGCCCTTGGAGGGAATATCCCATTTACTTGAAACTTGAAAAACAAAACAGTAATTATCTAGAGATATTCATGCCTTACATTCTACTTTCATATTTCAACACGGTCAATAATTTGGTTTAGGTTTGACAAACTGCATAAACTCTATTAAAGTTAAAAGGTAACTGATTGAGGGAAAGTAGTTGGTTGCTTTTCCCTAAGTGTGTCTCTCACTGGGCAGCATGGGTACAGTCAATTCCATGAGTGAAGGGTGATCCATTTAGGGATTTCAGCCACTGTGACAGCAGACAGGACTTGACTTTTCTATTTCCTCCCTCCTCTCCAAGAACAACTGGCAGAACTCAGTCTGTGCCATGCCAGCATGTTCAACAGAAATCTTTGCCTTCTGAGAGAACAGAAAGAACAGACCTGTTTGTTTCTGATCTAGGAATGGTCTCTCTTCTACCCACCTCAGGCAAATCCATCTCTAAATTAATTACCCAAACCCATCAATCTCCATTTCTAAATACTTCTATGCCAATTACCCTCAGAAAACTGTTCCCCAAACCCAACCTAATTGCACTGAAGGTTGGGTATGTTGTTCTAACTTCATGTTGTGTTTGCTCTCATGGCAATATTACCCTTCAGCTAAAACATTATTTTCCCTTTTCTGGTTTTTACTTCAGCTGTATGTTTGTTGAGAGAATCCTTATCTGCCAAAGCTGTTACTTTGGCAAACTCAGACATTCAGCAACCTCTTTGCAGTTGTATGGTTGCTTAAGAATGGATTGACACAGCAGAATTACTGAAAGCATTTGCTCTACCTGTTATTTTGCATCCTGTTCTTTCAGAATTCTGCCATGATGATTATTTGGTCTCAAAAGACCAAATAAGCTCCTTAGCAATTTTCCTAACATGATTCCCCTTAGCCATTCTGCTTCTTGTTCCCTGTTCAACATCATCTCTGATTGAAATGAGGCACAGAGTATTTATCCAGTTTTTGGGCTATACCCAGATTATCTTTAATCTCTGTCCTTCCTGCATAGTAACTCTATTCCCCCCAGTTCACTCTAATATCTTTTGCCAAGTCTAATTTTCACTGTAAGTCTGCATTTTTTAATTTCTAACACACAGCCTAATTCGATGCTCAGTTCTTTCTTGTTGGTTCTTCATATCCAGCCTCTGTTTTCATTGCCACCGTTCATCCTACTGGGCAAGCCTATTTACACATTTAAAAGAGCAATCAAAGATTCAAACGATGGGAAAACACATTTCCTAAATGTGGTACTGCACTGTGCTTGACAGCTTCCAGGTCAGGTTATTCTAGCAGCTTGTTTTTGTTGTCCTAAAGGAAACTCTCATTAGACAGATGCAACATTCCCTTTGCTTACTTAGCACTGCTTAGTATGTACCATTTTCTGTTTGCATGTGGCTTTCAAGCTATGTTCTGGGTGAAATACCCATTTGTGTTCTATAATGATTTGTGGAGCTTTATGTAGCTTCTATATTCACACCTAAATGGTGATGAAATGAAACTTTTCTATTTACTCCACGGGTGACATTTATGGACTGAGCAAAAATGAATGTGAAGTACTCTGGCAATTCAGAAGAAAAACATAACAGTACTATTGGTTTCCTCATGGTAGACATAATTTTTGATATGGTGGTGTAAAATGATCACTAACCAGAATTTCAGCAATAAATAAACTTTTATAACAAGGGCAGTAAATTAAAGCTTAGATATATTTATGCTAACGCAGAAGTTTTCAACTCTGTTTTGTACGAGTGTTTTGCTAATTTCATTCCTCATATTCTCCACCTGCTCCCACACATCTAATAACTCCTTATTTAATGTTGCCTTTTGTTGTCTCCCATCACGTTTCTCTTTCGTTTCCTTGAATTGCCTCTTTTCTTCCTACCGCAGTTTGTTTTCAGCTCCTACTTTCAGAGTAATTTCTTTCTTCAGCTGACCGCCTGCATAAAACTAAGCGGGTTTTGCCTTGAATATTTTGTGACAGGCAGCTCGGAGCGCTGTAAGGTCTCCTGCCACCTCGGTGCGAGGGGAGGGGAGGCTGTCCTTTGCAGCATCTGTTGCCTAGCAATGTTTCTCAGGTGCCGTTCGCGGTGCTGCATTGTGATCAAAGCTGGGAGGGCTGAGCCTAAGGGAAAGCGAAAACGCGCTCGAGAAACGCCGCAGTCAAAGCACAGCGCTAGGTGCAACATCCGTGATTTTACGTGACAATGGAGAGACACCAGCAACACGTGTAAAAGGCTTAACTCTGCTTCCCAAGTGCATGGCACTCCTTGGGAGAGAGAAAGCTCTGCTGGACCGTGTGGCACGACTCAGCCCGTTCAAGAGTCAAACTGATACACTGATACAGTTCAACCTGGATTTCTTTCTTTTTTCACATCACCTGAGACATTTTCACTCACCATCAGGTGGCATTAGAACCAGAGCCCAGGGAAGCAGCATGTTTCCTATGGGATGCATTGGTACAGGTGGGATGGAGCACCCTGAGAAGCTCTACTGCTTTTCATCCAGACATTGCTCAAAGGTCCAGGCGTGGCTTTTGTTTGTTCCAGACCATCACTGTGACCCATCTGAGCTGTTTCATGACATACCAACTCATCCACTCCAGCCCCTCACTGAAGGTGGGAAAGTTCCCTGTACCTTAATACTGACCATGCTGTTTTAAGGCTTAAAAGAGGCATAGAATAAATCTTGTGTAAGAAGGATGGGTTAATATGGATGATGCCTACCTTACTGACACGTCAGGCTAAGTTTTATTTGTGAGATGACACCAATAACAGCACTGCACAAACCTGGATGGAGTGGTTAGTAGCATCCATGATGTTACAGGGAAAACAAGATTAATCACCCTTGCAAAACTAATCCTCTCTCAGTGATTTCATCAGGATGTCAATATCTAGATTAAGACTGTATGGCCCCAGACTAACAGCATTTTCCATAACTGTGTTTGTAGTTTGGGTGTTTGGGTTATTTCAGTGTGACTGGGAGTTAATTTAGGCTTTTATACAACAAGTGTTTTATCTATGAAGTGACCCTTGAATAGAAACACGGGCATTTACTCTGTTGTTTAAAAATTGCATTCTCTGTGTGGGAGATAAAATTCTAGGGATAAAGATAAGTAAAGACAAAAGGTAAAACTTCTCAGAAATCTAGAAAGATTATGGTACTGTACTTAAAAAAGGATCTTTCAGTAATCTCTTGTCTTTCTTTAAGGTTCACAAAATAAAGGATTTCATCACCCTCTCTTGCAAAAGCATGAGAGGGAAACATGGTAGAAAGACGATTTTGGATTGCATTTAGAACTTTCAGCACTGCTAAAGAGTTAAGCAGATAAGTATCTTCCCTCACTAACTAGCTGCCAAGAAAGACTCTTCAGTGTTTTTGGAACTTGACAATGACATTTCATATACAATGCTTTTGGCATGTGAACAAAATCCATACCCTGCTGCTTCTCCCTTTCCTGAGACTTCCTCAATTAGAAAGATCTTAGTTATTTGTCACAGTTTTATGTATTATATTTCATAAAAAGAAAATGAGACTTTCAGGGAAAGGAGTAATTAATATCATACTCATCCAACTCCATGATTCCTGTATTTTCAGGAATTCAGCCATTCTATAGTACATGTGAATTTCAAGTTTAAACTGATCATTTGTTAGATAAGATAATCTTTTAATAAGAAGAAGAGTCTGATGTTTTGTTGACTGGAGAAACTTTAATTGAAAGGCTTCATTTGCAGCAGCCTTTTCCCTAACTTCCTGAGCTTGAAAGAGCAGTTTTTCTGTCTGTTCCATGTCTGGTTTGAAGTTTTCTCAGGAAGGTGTTTCTACAGTTCTTCACAAGAAAGCAAGGGAATGAGCCTTCAGAAGTAACAGATAGAGGACTTTGAGTCTGAAGCAATTTTTCTTTGCAAGGCTGGAGGAGGGACAGGAGATGGAAATAAAAAGGTAACAGTAGAATTATAGTTGGACTGAGAGTCTCACTGATTCCTATTCTGGTTTTGGACTTTCTCGAGCTTCCACAAAAATAAGCCTTATAAATCCAATAAATTAATGAAGGCTTTTCCTCCTCTTTAAACTTGGGAGGGAAAACATTAATCTCCCTGCTTTTGAAGGCTTGCCTACAATCAAAGTTACGAGAAATTATGGTTTTAGTTGAAAATTTTTGCACAGCAACTTATAGCCAAGATTGGTCATTCCTCACTACCCTTTTAAATGTGTAAGGTTTAGATTTAGATAGCTGCAGCACATCTTTGACACCACAGCACCCCCAAAAAAGTTAGTCTCGTGATTTGTTAGTCTCTCTCATTTTGAAGGGCTGGGGACAATTTATTGTGGCATTTTTCCCCCTCAGAGGGTGGCAAGAAACCATATAAGAAGCTCTGGGAATGCTGGGAATGGAGACCAATGTAGACTCAAAAATCTTCTGGATCATTCACGTGTCTTTTGCAAGCCATGCCCATTTTCCAGTTGTCGTCAGCAGCAGTGAAGGAAGGTGGTGCAGTGAGATCCCCGTGGGGTGCTGCTGTCTCTGGGTGTGCCATGGCACACACGGGTGGCCACAACAGTCAGTGGCTTTGTCAGTCTGGACAAAGGAGGATAAAGTCTAAGGGATAGTTTTTGTGAGCTCTGCCTGTACCAAATGGACTTCTAATCCCTCAGTTTCTGGGCTTAGGAAATCAGTGTTCATTTTTAGGAATGGATGGGATGTGAGATGAGTGTATATAACAATGGTATAAGTGTGAGCATCCACCAGCCACATTTTGGACTCTTTCTGCAGCCCCCTTTCCCTGTGACTGGACCTCTGCCTCCTGGCAGAGCTGTTCTTCTGGGAGATATATTCTATCCTCTGCTCATCAACTGGTTTGTGGTGTCTCTTGCTGCCTGGGCAAAATAACATTTCAGCTGTAGGTGGCTGCAAAGGAATGAGATTTTGGAAGAGTGGAAGAACAAAGGTGGTGCTTGCTGCAAGAGCCAGAGGTAACAGAGCAAGGCTTGTTCACTGGGTTTTGCACAACGACTGTGGCAGCTAGAAGAAAGCATTTTCCACAGGTGAAAGGTGTGTTCAGAGACACTTTACACAGCTGGTGATGCTGCCTCTGGTGCGCAGTGAGTAGCTGTGAAGCCTAGTTGATCATAAGTGCCTCGTCTTCTTAATTTTCATCTGCAAGCTCCACTGAATCTTTATTACCCTGCCTGAATGCTTTTCCAGTGTTTCTGAAGAAGGGCAGGGCATTACTTTTACAGCCCAAGTGATTTTATGGAAAGGATTAAACTCAGGTCAACAGCAACTCATCCATAAGAAGTGCAAGCTTTAGGGAACTGAAACATAAACCCTGTCAGAAATGGCACAACCAGCTAATTCAGTGTAACCATGTGGATGTGGAAAATTTTAAAATTATCAAATTAATTCTAACTTCTGCTTTTCCTCTGAGAGGAAAGCATGATGTTATATTTCTTTCCTAGAAGCTTTGCTTTTCCTCTCGGTGCTGAAGAAAAGTGAGAGGCTGTTGCATCCTGGAGGGAAGAAATCTCAGTATTCACTGCTGAGTGTGTACAGCCTGTGCATTGCTGTCTGTGAGGGGCAAGGCTTCATTAAGGAATGGTAGAGGGTGACCATATGGTACCAAAGTATTTTCCAATTTTGTTTCTGCACCATTTTCAAAAGTAATTTTTCCTATCTCTTCCTCCCTCTTACAAGTCTCTCTCTCTCTTTTTTTTTTTCTCCTGATTTCTCTTTTCCTTAATTTTATTTTATCTTCTCCTTCTACAAGGCTTCCCTCAGTTTTTTTCTCCTTTTTTTCTGGTCCTGGCTCTGACTTTAGGTTTCTATGTGTTCTGGCATTCCTTTTCCAGTTCCTGGCCTAGAAATCTGTCAGATGTGCTGGAATGTTGCTGGGACAGAACTGAAACAGTGGTAGAGTAGGGGAAGGAGTTAAAACTGAAGACTGGGAAGCTTTGAAACAGAACACAATAGTTATTGTGCTAATTTTCATCTCCATAGCAACACTAATGCAATGTTTTTCCCTCACTCCTGGAATTCCCCTCCTATGGTCTCCTCCAGGGCTCAGCCTGGAGACCAGCACTGGCACAGGCACTGGGAGGGTGCCTGTATGGCTTTGAACTGCTGGAAAACGGATGAGATTTGAAGAAATCAGTAGTAACCCCCTGGTGCAGCTCTATGGGCTGCCCCTGAGGTGTGGGACAGATCAGATCAGGAGGTTTGTCACCAAGGACAGAAAGGGTCTTGTTGAGATGGTGATGGCAGCAGACAGCAATTATTCTGTGGGGAGCTTCTCACTGAGGATCTGTGAGGATGAGAGGTCAATACTACTTTTATAGGTCACTCCTCAGAGAGACACTCTTACCTTTGAATGTATTATCCTTGGAATTCGGGTTTAGGTCATCTGAAGGTCTGAGCAAATCGTAGAGCAAAAATTAGACATTTTGCACTATTTTTTCTGAATTCAAATCACTAATAGTGTGAGACCGTGATTAATGCAAACTGAGTATCTTTAAATCTGTAGGCATCTTTACATATCTTAGTTTGGATAATGTATCTTGTAGAAGGGAAAGGTAGGCGAAAGAGCATCATTCAAACTGTAAAGCAAAATACAATCTCAATTGCATTTTCTTCTATACCTGATATCTTGGTAACCATGCTTGCACTGTAATAAGCTTTGGAGGGTTTTTTTAACCCTCATGGTACCATCAAGAAAAATCTGGGAGGGAGGAGACTTTTTGATACTCCACAAATGCAAGTGTCCCAACACTGCTGAACAGTGCTGTGCCATTTGGAGAATGCCAGAGGGCAAACTTTGAAGAGGCATAAGAAGCATCAAGAGGGAGAAGAAAATGTTAGAAAGAGCTGTTGTGACAGATGGTGAGATGGTAGGCTGTTCTCAGATGGAAACATGTTGAAGAGTTTCGCTTCTCCAGTCTGGACAGCTTCTTGAGAACAGGCTGGGGGCAAAAACATCCAGAAAGCCTCAGAACAGCTTTAATGTGTGAACTGTAACTGCTGGTGGAAAAGAGTCAGTGAGCAGCTCTCTCAGTAGCTGCAGTGGTTGGACACGTTCTGGTAGCAGTGCTGGACGTCCATGAAGTTCCATCAGGAGTCCTGGCTGGAATTCATTGTACTTTGGCTGAGAAACATTAATGCTGTCCACAAAACATGGGAATGCAATGGTGATCTTCCTCATAATCCATCAGTGCCATTTGGGGCCAAACCAGCACCTACTGGGAGCCTTTTTGCCAATGGACCTTGACTTCTCTTGCAGTGGTGGAGTATCCATGAGTTCCCTTCTTGGCTCCTGGCAGCTAGGACTGAGCACAGAGCTGTTCCTTTTGAGGTCTTTACTAGGATTCCTCAGGTTTGGACTAAGATGAGATCTTCTAGGAAGGTGTATAGTTCTGCAGCTGTAACACTGAGGTGTTTAAAGTGGGAATGTCACACAGGCACCTTGTGGGAACAGGGAGTTGGCAGGTAAACTGAGGGCTCAGTGAAGGAAAGCTGCAGGAAAGTTAACTCAAAGCACAGAAGTGCTGTCAATGTCAGCTGACTCTGAAGTGAAAGTGATGTCATTTTCAAGCAAGTGTTCCATTTCCCCAAAAGTTTATGCTTACTACTCTTACACACCCTTTTTAGCCTGCAAACATGAGGCATTTCTATTAAAAAAGAAAATGAAATCAGGGATAAACCTGGGCATCTTTTGCTTCCTCCACTACCTTCTGTCCATCCCTTCTCCCATCTTTAAATCCCATAGCCTTAATACCCAAATTAGAGACCTTCCTCTCCCCACATGCCCAGAACCTAGAGTGTACATGTAGTTTGCAGAGCACTGAGTGGGCTTAATGTACCATCAGGCTGGAACGTGTTAGGAGCTAATTCTGGGATGCATGAGCACAGGAATTGTCATGGGAACACAGCCTATAATCAAGAAGGATAAAAATTCCAGTAGGAAACCAGGCTATGGGAGACTTCCATCATTTTGCTCAAAACAACCTTAAAGAGAGAATTATTTTGCAATTATTTCAAGGGAGACTCCATGCTGTGGAAACCCCTGACAAAGCAAATTGCCTGTAATTAATAAAAGAGGGGACTTTAAAAGAGTAATTTCTTCTAGTTATGTCTGAAGACATAAACATGACCTTCTTCTAGACCCAGTAATTAAAAAAAAAATAAAATTGGGGAGTCATTTTTCCTTTGACTGAAACTCCACTAGTAAACATTGTGTAAAAATATATTTTCTCACTTTTTTTTAACTGACAGAAAGGAAGGTTTGAATTAGCCTACCACATAGCCAGATGCTTCCTTTTAACCCAGTTTCCTTGGGGAATAACAGTTACAAGATTGTGCCATTGTCAGTCCCCATGAGCCCCCTTTGAACTCATTGCCCAGTTTCAACTAAACTTGCAGAGAGATCAAGAGTCCCTTTGCCTTTGATGAAAACAAGCAGATACAAGGCAAGCCCCTGTTAATGGAAAGGCCACAGCATGTGTTCAACATATTATTAGACATGAGAGAATCTGTGTGAGGGAACAGAAGGACTGAAAATTTTTGTAAGCACAAAAACTCCAGCAAGCAAGCTTCCGAAGTGTCACTGCTCAGATAACTTTTTGGGAGTTGCTGTAGTAAGCTCTATGATATAAGTACTTGTAATTGTTTTCTAATTCCAACCTGTGCAGGGCCTCCTGGTAATTAAAGTGTCAACGTTTCAGTGATGAAAAGCCACATTGAAAATCAATGTTCAGTTGCCACTGCTGCTTGCAGAGAAGACAGAAAGGTCTTGTGAAGGTCTGCAGAATCAGCTGTGGAAGCTTCTGTCAGCTTGGTGGGAGGGGTGAGCTGTGAGACCAAACACCATTTGTGAATTCTCATATTTTAAACTTAAGGCTATGGAGAAAATCAGAGGCAGGTCTCTTATGTGTAGGCCTCCAGAACTGCATGTCCTGCTTAAAACTCATTTGCAGGTATTTTGTCTGTTCCTATACCAGGAGAATAGACTGAGTAACCCTGACTCAAAGCTGCAGGGAAGCTCCTCACAGGAAGATCTGTCAGTGTAAGAAATGGCACATCCTTACAGAGCTCAAGTACCTTTCACTGTTCAATGTGGGTTTTATTCCCAATTCTTTGTTAATCAGGGGTATGCTCCTCACCTTGCTTTATGAGTCAGGACAGTGAGACTAAATGGTGACACCAAGGTCGCATATTTTGGCAAAGGAGGAAGTTAAACCCAAACCCTCTGAGCTGTGGGCTGGCAGTGACTATGAGAGCTGTGGGAATGGGCAGCCTTGATCTCTCCACAGGGTGGAAAGCTCTTCCATGTGCTCTCTGACCTTCTTCCCTTCTCAAAACAGCTCTTTGATTCCTGCTTGCACTTTTCTGACTGTGCTTTGGGCTATCAGGTTTCCCAGAACTGACCATTATGCCATCACTTTTGAAGTGACTTTTGAGTACAACCCAGTGCAAGACTTGGTATTACAATCTTGCTTACAAAAATGGCTTGCTGCCTTCCCTTAGAGCATTCATAAACTATATCCAAAAATACTCCAAAGTAGTTGCTAATAGCCTAGATTGATTCTGACTGCATAAAAGACAAGTAATTTCAAATTATGAAAATTAGCTACTTACATAATTTGATTTATTCTGTTACAGTCTCTGTGAGGATTTAATCATGGTGCCTTATCCCCAGCTCTACTGCTGCTGAACTGACAGTATATCACAAGTGTGATTCAGAAAGGTCTAGCAAGAATGCTGGGGTGGTATGAGTGAAAAACAGGTAGATGATATAGCAGAAGTTAAGTTTCAGTCTCTGGCTTGTAATTATTCCATCTTTTTCTCATCATCTGTGTTTATCCTATGGCATTTTGATTTAGCAGCTTCTTTAGGATCATGTTTTATATGTATATTTGCAATCTGATTGCAGCTTTTACCGGAATTCCTGGCTCAGACTTGCTGGACTTTTGCAATCCATGAATGATTTCTCTGACTTGGAAATGACTTTTCTGTATCCCCACTCCACACGAGCAGGCACTGTCCCCAAGTCCAGCCCAGCTCCTGCCTCTTCCTCAGGAAGATGCACCCTGCAGCCACTTTGCAGATGCTGGCATGGAGTACATTCATGAGTCCCTGACAAGGTGAATAAAGGGGTGGTGGTGTCATGTCTGTGTCTGAGACAGCAGCAAGTTAACAGCAGGAAAACCTGTTTAAATAAGGATTTAATTCTGTAATCAGACACAGAGCCCCATGGCACAGTCTGTGGTACAGCCTCCTCCCTATCATAGAGAACCTAAATCTGAAAAACAGAGACTGCAGTAGGAATATTTATATCTTCACAATTTATTTGTTAAGGTATTACCTTTGCTCCGATAGGGACCCTTCCACCTCCCACTGGCCTCTGCAAAAACCTGGTAAAACCTCTGGTAAAAACCAGACAAGCACTTGCACAAAAACCATAGTGACTTGAGCAAGGGGTACTTAGAAATAACCTGGAACCTGAATTTACAAACAAACCCAAGGGATAAGAATAACTATCTGGGTAACCTTCCAGAAGACAGAAAGATCTTTTGAATCTCCTCTTTAGTTCCTTTAAGGCATTATCATCACTTTGATCTAAATTGAATTGACTCCAAGCCAGTTTATTGCAATGTATGAGCTGCTCCCCTGCAGATGCTGGAGATAAGGCTCTTGTCTGAGAGCTCAGAGTGACACAGTTCTCCCTCAAAGGCGCCAAATGAGAGATGAGAACAGATTCCTGTAGTTCCCTCCACTACAGAGACAGAAGACAAAGTGAATCTCACTTTCAGGATACGCTTTAGAGGTAGAGGAGGATGCAAAGTAAGAAAGAAAGGTATTGTTTACTCCTTCTTTTCCCCTCTCTACCCTCAACCAAAACTACCTTCTCTTCCCTGGATGGGAGGTAGCTGTGTCTGAGAAGGAGAAGAGCTCTCCCCACAAGGCCCTCTCCACCCCTTCTGGATATTTCCTTGTTGCAGTTCAGCTGTTTCTGAGCTGAAAGCAATTGGCAGGCAGGAAGAGTCTAAAGAAAGCAGTGGCAAAGTCTTCTTTACTGTAAGCAAGAGCAATACTCCTTGATCATTGATTGCTACAGGTCTTTAAAGGGCAGAACATCCAGCAGTTGCATTTGACAGGTGTTGGGCCAGAAGATTTGTAACAGGAAACATGAGAGGTATGATCTGTTCTCATTAGCACAAAAAGAAGGTTTTTGTTTCAGTCAGGACAAACAAGTCTTTTATTTCCTGTCTTCTTTTATTTCCTGTCTTCTTTTATTTCCTGTCTTCTTTTATTACTTCACCAATTTATGAAATCCTTTATTTTTATTTTCTTAATATCCCTGCAATGCCTTAACTTTTTAGGTCAGTGACTCATACCTACAGCTGCATAAGAACAAACCTCTTCATATAAATGGCTTAATTTTCAGGCTGACCATGTAATTTTATCATTCTTCAAATGATCTATGCTTCTCTAGATTAAATGAATGAATTTCCAGAAAGCAAATGTGTTTAGTCTCCACAGACAGAACTTTATGTCAGGTTCCTGCCAAAGAAGTCTGCACAATATTGTCTCAATAAAAAATGGGAAAGTAAAAATCATTTAGTCACAGGTGTACTACACATTAAGATACAGAAAAGGCATCACTAAATTATGTCATTGCATAAGTAGTTCTCTCAGTAACAGTTAAGGGAACAAACTAGTTGGTCACAACTAAAAAAAGTGCAGCTTTTACGAAAAGAATTGGCAGTAAAAAAGTCAGAATTACACTTCTATGTGAAGTAAGTTCTGATTAATTGAAGCAGCTTCTGAAGTTTCCAGTGCTCCTTCTGGTATAAATGGTGCTTCATTCTATATGTATTTTCAGCACATCTCTCTCTCTGCCTAACTTTAACTTAGGCTCTATGCTGTCGCATTGGATTTCAGTCCAGATTTCTGTGCTACTTCCACCAAGGTACCTCCCAGATTTATGAGAGAAGTGCAGATATATGTACTGTTCCCTTCCTTCTCAGTTACATGGCTCTTTGATACATGAAAGTCAGATTCCAGCAGACTGATACCTTCAGGCCAGAGAAATGGTTGCTTTGTCATCTTCCTGCATTTAGGTCCATTTTAATTCTGTATTTTCCCAGATAAATCCTGGCCAAACCTGTTTTCCCAATATTTCATAAAGAGCTTTGCCATGTATGTGGTTTTTCTGATGGAGCAGAGACGAGCAATTTCTAAAAAAGCCTTTGACTGCTTTGAGCTGATTGGGTGTGTTGCAATGGCCCTGGTAACAGCAGAGGGTCACCAGTTTATCCTCACCACACACCCCAGAAGTCAGCATCATTGCCGTGTTAGCTGAGGAGATGAGAGGCAAACCCCCTGACCTCCTATATTACCCACAGGCAGGGGTTTGCCTCTCCCTCTGAATCAATAAAATGAAAAGAACTGTCACATTTCCAACCTCACAGACTGCAGTGGGATGGACATTCAGTAAAACCCAGGTGATACTGCAGTAGTGGAGACCACACAAGCCTTTAAAGGGAGAGAAGCATCTCTGTGGGTCTGCAGTGGAAAGCATTTTCCAAAAAGAATCAGGACCCATCCCCCTCTTTCTCCATCCTTGCCTCAGGATATGTCCTAATCAAGCAGACCTAGCCCATTCTTGCAAGTGGATGGAACACAGACCCCGTGATTCTGGTGTGTTGTTTTTCCCATTTATCCTGCGTTGCATCCACCAGCCTCCACAAACAGGTCTCGACAAGGGAGAATTTAATGGGATTTTCTGCAAACACATATTGAAAAGGAATGAGGAGTTTGCCAAAAATATGTTCCTCTCTTCATGTGGACATAAATCCCTTGATTTACTTTCTATACTCTTTGATTCCAGCAGAGGTCAGCTCTGCCTGTGCTGGGGATGGATGAAGCAGTTCAAAGTGTGGGCACCTGCACATATTGCAACACAAAGCATTGCTTTTTTCCCACTGCCCCTCAGAGCACTAACCTAAACCCATTTCAGGCCCTCCTCCTAAATGAGATAAAAGGGCTTTGAACCAGAGCATCTCTGTCTTCAGGACTGCCATAAAAGCTGGTAAGAGAGCTTTTCTTGCTGCTGCTCTGTGGTTCCAAGCCTGTTTGAGAACAGCCTGTAATGAACAGAAGGAGCAGGGGACTGTGACAGTGGTCCTTGGGGAGGTTAAAATTGTTGCAAGATGAAAAAACCCCCAAAGAGAAAGAAGTTATGTCTGGACTGTGCTGTCCAATTACTGAACTATTAGGGAAACAGAAATACTGCCAACCTGTTGCAACTATCTTCCTCTTCCGCTGTATCAGTATTGTTAAAATACTGATAAAAGGATTGATAAAAAACCCCCAAATCTGTGCTCAATAATGTTTGGTAAAGGTTTGTTCTGGCAAAAAAGAATTTGAGTGTATCCACAAATAATTTTACTTCTTTAAATGGCATAGTTTTGGTGGATATATGGTCCACTAAAATTATCAGTTACAGTGGTTCTTTAACTTTGGCTCTTCAGAACACAAGACAATAAACAATTTGAAGCTCTTGAGAACACAAGACAAGAAACATTTTGAAGCTGAAGGCAGAATGTGTTGACAAAACCTCTCTAGTTTAACCACATAACCCTGAAAATGTCCAAGACATGTTTTTATCCTCTCTTCTTTTTTAGAGATTAATTTATTGCTACATTGAGAATTTCTGTTAATTGTCATTAATGATTGACACACTTTACAGACTTTCAAAGCTAGAAATTAATGACTGCTTTTCTGAAATTAGATGTCATGCTTTCAACAGAAATCTTTCATGTAACCAGTGATGTGTGCCATTGAGACAGCAGCTGCTTCTGAAGGATAATATCTAAAAAACCCCAAAGAATCTCACTGTAAATCTAATGCCTTGTTTTCCTAAATAATACTTTTCACACTTTTCTGGTACCTTTTTTGAATTTAGCTTCTTAATACTAAAAACCAGATGAATCAGTGCATCTAAGCACCCCTTTTCTTTGTTCTGTTTGGGAGATTTTGTAGATTGAAATAAGTGAAATGACAAAATGTGGTTTGCTTATTTCTTACATGTAGCTGTGTAAAACAAGGAATGAGTGCCATTAGTCTAACAAACTACCAGGAGAGCCAATAAATAATTTCAGCACATGATCAAGGGTAGAGCTAATGAGGAGCAGACTTGTTACATGAGAATTGAGAGAAGAAACATAAGCCCACTAGAAAGAGGTGATTGAGGTGCACCTTCACAGTGAACTTTCACTCTGTGGGCAGTTGTGCTGCCCAGCTCCAGCCTTCAGGAGTGCCAGATGAATGTTAGGCAAAGCAAGGAAAGCTATTTTTCATTTTAGTTCTTGTTCCTCCTGATGGCATTATCTGTTATAGGTCAAGCAGCTACAGCTGACAGCTTCATAGGTCATCTAAAAACAAGATATACACCCGGCGCTGTTGCTGCTGATTAAAGATCACATATTTAAGTGCAGATGACACTCCTGGCTTTTGGGTGACCACAGTGGATTTGGAATTCCAGTGTGAACAGCACATTGTGTCCCAATACCATGTACACACAGAGCCCAGGCTGTTGCTCATGAGGGAAGTGTGTGTTTACATGGTATTGGGACACGGTCTGCCAAAGAGCAAATCATGTTCTGGAAAAGTGACAGCATTTTAAGGCTCCTATTCTTTGCTGTTTCGAGGGGATCTGGGTAGTCCAACACTTACAGGTGCTGGCTGCCACTACAGACAGTTACAAGCAGGCTCCACACTTAATGCCCTCTTTACCTGTCTTTCTTTGGCAGCTGGATCCAAATATAGGTATTTTGTAGGTCAGACTTGTCTTTACAGAGAGTTCAAAACACACTGACTTTTGTGCCAAAAACTAATGGATGCATCCAGGGCTGCTCATCTTGCTGTTTCATTTTGTCATCTGTCCAGTGGTAACTGCCTTGCCCTGGGCTGAGGAAAGCCTGATCTGCTTTTCCCAAGGAGAAATCTTAGGGTGCCTCTAGGCCATTGACAAAATCTGAAATGCAAACAAAAAACTTAATCCCGAATCGCAAATCTCTGAAACAAACAGAAAAATATGTCTCTCTTGCTGAGAGTTCCCTGCTCCCTAGCTGAAGTGAGGCTGGTGCCCAGAATATTCCTGTTAACTCCATCTAGAGCAGGATGAACAAACAGCTGTGCCCACACTGTGGGGCCTGTAACACAGGGCCATGTGGCTGAAAGACATCATCACTGGTTTTTTTTTTTAGATTTTATGGTTCAAAAGACCTAAATTGACATGAGGGCTCAATCAGTGGATTGGTAGTTTGATAGCGTCATATCAAAGAGGGGATAAATTGCACATCCTTGGACATGGCACAAAGGTTTGCGAGCCCTTGAGAGCAGATCTGCTGGAAATGGAAAACACTATGCAGCACAGAAAGATCCCAATCTGGATATGGTCCTGGCTGTTGTGCTTATTTGATGTGGTCAAATCACCTCTAAATCCACCTCAACAAATCACCTCTAAATCCACATCTGGCTTTTGTCTTGGTTGGTTTTCTGCATAACAGGGTCCAAACAAACTCAAACTGATAATACAGTTTTGATGATC
This sequence comes from Sterrhoptilus dennistouni, assembly GCA_013397095.1. Lineage (NCBI taxonomy): Eukaryota > Metazoa > Chordata > Aves > Passeriformes > Zosteropidae > Sterrhoptilus > Sterrhoptilus dennistouni. The sequence goes on from VWZU01001021.1 coordinate 1,208,653, forward strand.
AGGAGATAGGGACTTAACAGCAAATCAGAGAAGTGACAGTGTAGAAACAGATCCTTATTATGACTAGAAAATGGTTGTTTATTCTAGATATAAACATCCCAAAATATTAATTAAAAAAAAAAGCCAAAACCCCATAATCACACAAGGCTTTGGTCTAGATGAAAAGAAACACATTTTGCCTTTTATGAAACAGCAGGAGCCCTTTTTGCCACTGGCAACTGTCAGTCTTCAGGTAATTTCATAATAAGACCTGCAGTACAGTCTTTGAGAAGAGTGAGACTTGACTGGAAGAAAAAAATTAAAAGCCTTCAGTAAAAAGCAGAGTGAGAAGGAGCTTGATTTACGACCCTAATGTAAAAATTCCTTGTGCGGAAGAGATGGTAATGATGCCATTATGCTGGGCAAGCCCAATACAGAAGATTGTTTATGTAGATACAAGTGTTAGGACAGAATGGAAGTCATTTCCCTAGGAAAGAAATCAACAGCCTTAAATGCATCTTTTACAGAGACCAAAATGCTATTAGAGTCCTAAAGTTTGACTTTCCTGTTTTCTTGAGAGGATAATGATATTATTTGTTTGTTGTCTCTGGTACACTTGAATTTTTTTCTGTGTCGCTAAATAACGTCTGTCATTTTTTGCTCCTGGCTGCTCCCTTGGGTGGCCCCCATGTTCATCCCCTCACTGTTTTGGGGCTGTCACTGGTCCCATTATGGGCACCTGGCTCTGCCTGCCTGTGCATGGCTGTGTCCCCTCTGTGGGGAGTGGCTGTGCTGGGGTCACCTCAGCTCCCCAGCATGTCCCCATTGCAGAGCAGTCCTGCTCTCTCTGTTCCCCACGTGCCCAGGTTCAGGATGTGGGTGGCCATGTAGCAGTTTTTCTAAAAGCTTTCACCAGTTACATCATTAGAACATGAATCAGCTCTGTGATATTGCTGGGGTGTTATCTCTGCCCAGCCAGTCTTTTCCATGGTTAAATTTGCACTCTTGGTTGTTCTTGCCGAGGAGCGTCCCTGATACTGGTTCTATTCAGCTGCATTTTTAAAGATAGTTTTTAATTCTAACTCAGTTGTTCCATCCATTTGTGTTCCTCCCCAACTCAGTTGTTCCATCCATTTGTGTTCCTCCCCAACCTTTCATCACCTGCACGCTCACCAGCTTTACAGGTTATTCCCTCAGCTCAACTGTTAATGAATAATTAAATGCTAATTTTTATTAAACTATTAATTAAAACATTTCAGGGTACCCAGGAGAGTCTCCTGAACAATCACAAGTGGTGTAAGGTTTATAAATTGACATTAGTTGTTATAATGAGCTATTTTTGATTAAAGCTTTCCAGACAATGGTACATACTCCTAGTATTTTCAACCAACACACATTTATTGCTTTGTCTCTGTGGCACTGTTTAAAGCTTGTGCTGTATTTACCAGGATTTATTATAACACAAATTAGAGGAAGATACTATGATAACTGACTGGGCTGCATCTCTAAGTAATACTGATGAGGTCCAAGTTGGTTTACATCCTTCCGCAGGTGAATTACCAATAAACCATGGCCTAAAATCTCTCCCCAAGATCATATTTTGATCACAGCCCTCCCTGTTTCAGTTGTATCTGCTGGTTTCAGAGTACCCCCTTCTCATCAGTGACTCAGTGAGCCACAGTCATCTCAGTGAGGTGACAAACTTGTACTCCGTGGGCTCCACCACTGCCTACTGCAGTGGTTTCTCCAAGCCAGGCTCATCTTTTATAATCTAGCACAAAGCTAAGGATACGAAAATGAGTATTGATAGCTACTTCTCCCCTCCCCCCATATTAAATTAAGAGATAATCTTAGGTTTAATGCAAATAAACTGGATGGATTTAATGCTATCAAATCAACTGTGCTAGGTTAAA
>VWZU01001021.1:1210579-1254652 GCA_013397095.1 Sterrhoptilus dennistouni
TTTCTTTCCTCCTAGAGGAAGGATCACTCTTATACAGTGAGAGATCCAATTATGCCCCAAATGTATGCACCTAGAGACTAACTAATGTGGTTATACAAATAAATCATCTGCACTTAAAACTGGAAAATGCTTGTTTTGATGCATTACAGCCACCCTCCAGCAAGTGTCATGCACAGTGGCTCCTAGATTCAGGCAGAAACAGCCCAAAGGATTATTGCTGCCAACACAGGAAGTTTTCCAGGCAGGGCAGTGTCAGTGGTTCCATGTGAGTGCAATCAGCAGCAACCCAGCAAGTCAAAACCCAGGAAACTCAGAGGAGGATGAGGACGGGTGGTCTGCCTGAAACCTAACTGCTGTGAGGCAAGAAAAAACAGCAGGACTGGGAGGACAGGAGATACAAGGTGATGCTGAAGTCATGTCCTGCTGTGGCCCTAAGAGTGATTCACCGAACAGTCTGTCCTCTGTTAGAGGGAGGGAGCAATGAGCAGGAACATTTGGCATTCCTGTCCATGAAAAGACCCAAGCCAACTGTCCTGCTCTACTCACTCAGCTGCTGCAGGAACCAGACAGTTCTAGGAAGAAAGGAAAAGGAATGAAACTTGGCTAAAATGAACTTTTATTTCCACTGCTGTGAAAAAGGGGAAAGGGGATTCTGACTTTTGTCATTTTGCCTGTAATTGTTATTGCAGACACAACTGTGTTACAGGTAAATAATTTAATACTCTCAAATTCTATTTTGAAGGTCAAAGTGTTCTAACATAATCAAAAATATGACTGTGACTTACAGCAGCAGAGTTTGGAAGTTCTCCTCAAGTCAGGAGAAGCTGCCAAATGAAGCCACACTTCAATAGGTATAAAGTACCCTTTGGCAGATGTCCACCAAATTATGATCCCCTCTCGTTACTGCACAAGCATTTCTGGGTGAGGTAGCCAGTTCCAACTCTTCCCACCCAAAAATGTCAAAAATCTATGTACTGGATCAGACATTTCTGTGATTCTTAGTTTTCATTTCTGCTTTCCATTCCTCTTTCTCCAGCAGGTCATCGTCCCAAAATTGCTTCACAATTCGCCACAACTTCTTGTTCATTCACATGGATTTTATTTTTTGTATCATGGATTTTGTACTGTAGACAAATACACTTGATATTTGCATTGATAGTTGTGTCTCCACAGAACTGTTCTGTGTGCTTGTGTACATATGTAAGCACAGACACCTACTTATTTATGCAAGTAGGCAGCTAAATCACCTTGGCCCCTCTTTGCACCTCACAGGCAGCTCAATAGCAGGATTGTCACTGGGCAATCCAATGTTCCCTGTGGCAGAGAATGACTTTTTAACAGTTGGGCACTTAGGGCTTAACTGTTGTGTTTGTGCATCAGCCAGCTGACTGGCTGATTCTTTTTGGATGTTTTGACCATCAAACCATTCTGTTTTTGACAATCGACACAAATCCAGTTCAGTCAAAGCCTGAAAAGGTAACACTGCCATTTAACATAGTGAAAGAATGGTTTCTTACAAAATACAGTGAATTAGGCACAAGATTCTAGGAACAAATAAGAAAAAACCCCAAAAACATAGGCAGCCATTTTTTTCACTTTGACAAGCCTTGTCTTAAATTTGGGGGTGCTTGCCACTCAAAACTTTCAAAGGTCATGTTGCATTTAACAAGAAGAAACAATACTTAAACATAGTCAACAAGGCTACTTTTCTCGTATACTGATAGAGCTTTTCCAATCTTCCCATTTTTTAGAGGAGCCAGTGATGTGGGAGTCTTTAGGTTGGACTTTTCACAGGGCTGAGCTGATGCTTCATGGCAGAGCAAGCCTATTTAAAATCAGCCATCCTACTTTTAGTTTTGGGCTCTTGACCTCTCCCCTACAGCAAACCTGCAAATGTACACACAGGGATGCACAGCTGTAGGAGGCAAACCCAGTTTCATAACTCTTCCATTTCCAAGCAAGCTTCCCAAATTACCATGTGACACACTCCCACTGCAGGCAAGGCAAACTCAAAAGTGTTTAGTCGATTCTTAGGATGTCTAGGTCTGCATATTTCACTGTACCCCCATGTGCTTTCCTTCCTCCAGTAACTGCAGAACCAAGGACCCAAAGAGAATGTGGAGGAAATGACCTCCAATTCCATTTTCTTACTCCAGCATTAATTTTTAAGATGAACCATCAAGAAAATAACGCTTGAAATTCAATGTATATAATATACATCCCCAACATTTTCTGAAATGTGCCCTGGTTTTAATTAAAATGTGAATTGCATAGGCAGAAGGACTTGTTTCTCTGCCAGGAGCAAATCTCCAGCCATGGACATCAAATGCCCATGGAAAAAATACTTTGTTCTTTTCATGCACTGAAACTTCCCCAACTTTATTACATTTGGAAACATAATGTAATAGCAGAAGGCAACATTTTGTCTGACATATATAATTAGTTTACAAAAAAATACAACCAGGGGACACATTTTTGATAGAACCACTTTTTTTTTTTTTTTTTCACACAATAGTTGCAGGGTAATGGATCACATTGATCCTTTTTGCTAAATGGTATGACAAATAAAATGAGCATTTGTATAAAAATGCCATAACAGCTGAAGTTTGAATTAGGGAGTCTGTAACCTTTGCTTGTGCTCATAAATTACCCTGCAGATGAGAGTGTGACATTAAAAAAAAAAAAAAAAGAGAAAGGCATCCAAAGCCAAGAGATGCAACCCATCAAATACTGAAATGCTTTATGCATGTGTGTACCCAATGTTAATCACTTCAGATCCTATAGTACAAATTGCCTTCAGCAGTTTCTAAAGTTATATCACAGGTTAAATGGACACCCACAGATAGAGATTAGTCATTTAAAAGACAAAGGTATAAAAACTGATTTCAATTTCAGCTAAAGCTATCTTAAAGTCAGTTTTTCATGCATTTTGAAGCTGTGCCTTTTTCCCCTTTTCTGGGTGGGGGGTTAATAGTAGGGCAAAACACTGAATCTGGCAGCATATAAGGCATATTTTCCAGTGAATACCTTAGAGAAAATTGGGGCAAAAAGGTGTTACTCTTTCAGATCAAATAAATTCAGTTATTGCTTTTAACAGCTGTGCATGTCATTAAAAATATCTGAATTTTAATCACTTATGCTCTCTCACACACTAGAATAGTGGTATGTCACCCTCAGACTGGAATTAGCACAAAATGAGAGCACCTGAGAGATGTCTTGGAACCTCAGCTCAAGAGGAATCTCAGTACTGAAAAGTCAGATCCTACATGCAGTGGGTGCCTCCTGCCTGACTGTATTCTGTCAGCCTGGATGAAAAAACAGGCAATTTGGAACTCTCAGAGAAGGAAGGAGGAGGAATCATGCAAGGAAACTTGCTTATTTGCAGGTTTCACTGAGAGCACTGTGGAGTCCAAAACTTCTGGGAATAATAATAATAATAACAATAACCTCCAAAACAATGAAGGCTTGATTAATTTCCTCTTAAAAAAAGCAGACTTTTAGGTAAGTCAGAAATCCTATTTTAGATACTGTATTAACTTTTCACAGCAGCTTGGAGCTGATTACCTTTCCCCCTCCTTTAACATTCCAAGTGCTTCAGTCTCCACAATCAAAAAGAAGAAACTAGCAGATATTTATGACAGGCTTGGTGGAAATCTGGACTTTGCAGAAATCCCATCAAAGACAGAAGGACAGAATGGTAATTGTGAAGAGGCTGGGGGACCACCAAGAGCGGTTTACTCACAGTACCTTAAAACAACCCCAGTCAAAGGCTGTACTTTTCCAAGTGTTCAGAAAACAATCCTCGGAGTTACTAATGCTCTGAGCATTCCTGCTAACCAATCACTTAACCCCTTGAAGTCCTATGTGTAGGAGAAACAATCCTAATTCCATATTCCTGTTTCATGCCACACTGCAAGAAGCGAAGCGTGCAGCGTCAGCACACAGCAGTTTGTATGATCATAAACAAAAATAATTTTTTCAGCCCTTAAGCAAAGTCCTTGTTTCTTGGGTCAACAGATCTTAGAATTTAGCAGACCAAATTAACCAGCAAATGCATGTTTTATCTCATTTTTAACACTAATAAGATAAATGATGGATGAACACAAGTTTTTCAAAGGTTAATTTAGATACAGATGTGATCACAGCAGGCAGCAGTTCAGAGCAGAAGCTGTGCCAAGTGCACGTGAGGTCCTGCCTCTCCTCTTTGACTACTGAGACTCATTCCCAAGGTAATGTCCCTAAAATATATGCCCAACAGCAAATATTGTAAATCTCTCCTCCTTTTTGCTTCCCCCTGCATTGTTTGTAGTCCTCTGTGGCTCGAAACCTCAACTCCCTGCACTTGGACAGTATCAGGTGTGTGCCTGTGCAGGTGAATATGCTCATGCATGTATGGGTAGGTAGATCAATACATGATTGACTTCTCAGAAAGGAAAGAAACAAAATCAATGAAGAGCAACAGTGTCTACCCATAGCTAAGTTTTTCCCAAGTCAGACTTGGGAGTTTAGCCCATATTTTACAGCAAAGTTCAGGTCAGTAATTTTTACCACCTATGCAACTGATGCTCTCATTTTCTCTTATTTGATGAGAATAAGGCAGTCTTTTCTCTGTATACATTGATTTTTTAAAAAAACTAACCTCTAAATTTTATTTTCCTCAGGTAAATATCTGCTGGATTAATATTCCTAGAAGAAGAATAGTTTATAGTAGCAAGCATAAGTATCTGTGGAATTACAATACCTAACAAAGCAAAGACATAGAATTTCCTAAAGTTGGTTTCCATAATGTGCAGAAAGCTTGAGGTTGTCCAGTCTCATAAAGCATCCAACCAATACAGGGACTGGAAAAAATGAATATCCTCTCAAACAAAGCCCTCTGGATTAAGAAGATTAATGTACAAATTGTGTGACCTGTACAAACGAGAGCATGCTTCTATCCCTGAAAAGGCAACTCAATACTTACAGGGCTAAGAAACACTTGGTTTGGTTTAGATGATCTCTTGGCAGAATCCACAAGTTGAATTAGGATGAAAGCCGAAGACGGTTCACTTGTTAACATCATAAACTAAAGAGATTCAAAGCCCAGTTGGAATCTCAGCTGTGAATGCCAGCACACAAAATCCATCAGCCCACAGGACTGCATGTGTGTAGCACACACACATCTTGGCTGTATTACCAGCAAAAATTAAAGGAAAAGCAAACTCAAGAGGATGCTGCCACAGGAAATCTCATCTATGTTCAGGTTGGATAAAGCAAGTAAACATATTCACAAGGCTGGCATGAACTAGGAACATTTTCCTTCCTCAGTCCAACTTTAGGAAAAAGCAGAAACGGAGTCCTCCTCTCGTCCAAACCCCAATATTTCAAGTTCTCCGGCAGCACAAGATCAAATAATTAACAAAAACCAAAAGATGACGAAATGAATCCCGATAAATAATAAATATCTACATATATATACACACAGCAAGCAAGATAATGAAAAGTTAGCTAGATTTACCGTTTTAATTATCCAAGTGGGTGGTTTGTTTGGGTTTGGGGTTTTTTTTTGTGTGTGTGTGTGGGGGGAAAACGTCGGGAGCTGTTTTCACGAGGATCCGTCCATACGCATCCGCACCGCGGCAGGCGCCGGTCCCGGAGAGCGAAGCCACGTCCTCCGCAGCCAGCGCTGCNGGCGGCTCCGCGCTCCCCGCAACTTGCGCGGGGCGGGCGGGATGCCCGGCGGGATGATGGCAGGATGATGGCAGGATGCCCGGCGTGCTCCGCCCGCGCTCCCGGGATGCGCCCACCCGCAGCCCCGGAGCGATGCTGACCCTGCGCTTGTGCCGCCCCCGCGGCTCCGGGGCTGGGAGGGGCCACACCAGCCCTCTGGATGTAGGAGAAGGGGGGCTGGTGTATCCTAAATTGGGCGGAAAGGCTGCTGCCCGGAGCGGGGATGAAGGGGAAGGGCTGTCTGAAGCGCCCGAGTTGTGTGGGATTTGGGATCTGCACAGGTGCGCGCTCGGGGTGAGGCTGGTAACCTCCTCCGAAATGTCACCACCGGGATGTCAGGAAGGGATGCCAGGGTGCAAGGGGTAAAGCGGTGCAGAGGTGGACAAGCATGTGGTCGGTTCTTCTGCAGGGAAACAGCGCAGCTGTCAGGGTCAGCCGGACCTGGAGCGGGCGATACCTTTCCCACACGCCGCAGCTGTGACCCGCTGGCCCCGGGCTGAGCCCCGGCTCTTCAGCGCCCGCCAACACCCGCACACACACTCGGCGCCTTCTCCCTCCCTCCCCTCGGCACTCAGCGCCGGGACTCTGACTCAAACACCTCTCGGTGGTTGTTTCCAGCCCATCCTCTGAGAGGGCTGAGTGCCACACTGACAACCTGTTCGCAGGCAGTGATTTGAACTCTTCTTTACACACTTTTTGCTGTTCCCTTCCCATGTGCACATTTTACCTTGGTGTCAAATAACCCAGAGTGCTACTCAGTGCCTTTCCTTTAGCTCATGATGTTTATTGTTTGCTTGGACCTCCCTTTATACGAATTCTTGTTTCTGAAGCAAACCCAAAATGTGTTTCAGTGAAACCAGCCCCTACATCCCGTTGCAAATATTTATTCCATAAAAGCTTAAAAGAGTTGATAGTACTAGAAGGTAATTTCTAATGTTGTTTACTAAGAAAAGCAAAGCCTTTAAAGACAGAAGTTCTAAGAACTACCTGCATCAATGTAGCTTCACCAGTCTAGTTAGGGGCAGTTTCCACGGGTCATTTGGTGCCTGCCAGGTGCTGAACTTGCGGCTTAGGACCTGTCGTCTGCAGGCTTTTTAAGTTCCAGTTTTCTATGAGCTGAACACTGTTTTTCCTTTTGCAGGTTTTGGCAGTAGTGAATACCATCTCCTCTCTCAGCTACATGCATCACTGGCTATAGTCTGAATTAATGTATTATGCCACAAGTGACCTTAGAAACGGCAGAAATAAGAGCAAAACATTCCTGCTCTGTCCATTGCTCCTGACCAGTAAGAGTCAACTGTTTATGATTAATCTCTGCACTGTAGTCTGCATCTGGTGTTAGATTGATGCCATTACACTCAGTCCAGCAGGAATGTGAAAAGTGCCTCTCTAGAACTGACAATTTAGTGTATTATTTTTCTGCTGTGTCCGTAAACCTTTAAAACAGGTTTTCTCCTAGGGAAAACTGCCTGAGTGACATTGATGGTGTCAGAAACTCTCTAGTAATTCCCAAAACAGTATGCAAGGGCATTGGATGTCACAGTGAGAGCAAGCAGTTTCTCCATCTCCTTCAAACATCTCCTTAGGACCTCTTGCTTCCTGTGGTGTTTGCTAAGAGTTTGTTCGTTGTTATTTTGTGTGCTGTTTTGGTTTCAAACTGTGGCTCATCCTCAGATTGTGCCCTGCTCAGTGCAGTGACATCTTGTTCAGCTGCTGTGCCTCACAGAAACAGATTTGATGGTAGCAAGGGGCTTTTCTGTTTTGATCATATCAAGTAGCAATTTAAAGCTTATTTTTCTGAGCCAATTTTTTGTCATTGTCTTTTACACAGGACTGGTCGTGCTGGGGCAGGCAGAAATTCTTTCTGAGTCTGTTGTTTTCTCCCTGAGGAGAGCTGACAGTGGGTACTTAGGAAAAAAGTACAAGACCTGGGCAAATACAGGGACATTCTTGTCCTCGAACAATCTCTCATCTGGATGAATCTTAGGCAATGAAGGTTTGAAATACTACCCGTGCCTTTGTATCTAACCACCTTGAGGGATCTTTCTTTAAAGAGTGTCTACAGGTGGTTTTTGAACACATTTCTGCTTTTGGTGTCTACCCTGTCACTCCAGCAAGGCATTGTACAGCACACATAGCCACGGGGCTTATGGAAAAGTATTTCTTGATTGTTTTAAACTTCTTTAAAAAAAAAAGTGTCAAACCAAAAGTCAAGAAATGGTGGGAAAGTTTTACTTGCCTTAAATGATATTTGTGTTAGTTTAGACAAAGTTATTTAATCCCCTGAATGAAATTAAAAATAAAAATTAAAAACCACAACAAACCAGAAATGGGTAATTGAACTGGAAACAGCTGCATGAAGGATTTATTTGGGAAAGAATGTCCACACATCCTATGTACTTAAATCTCAAGCTTTCTGAGACAGTCTTTTTGACCTGAATTTTCAGGACACCTGCTGCATTAAAGTCTTGATCCTGGACTCAGGCTCTAAGACACTAAAATGGTAATAGTAGATTATTTGAATGATAAATAAAAAGAAAATTTATAAATGATATGATGGCTGGTCTCTGACCTGGTCTGTAAAGCTGGTGTTGGAGAAGAGCAGGGCAAGAAACCCTCAGTTTAACACCTTGTTTGAAATTCCAGTATCCAGCTGTGAAGTTTCCTCTTTCTCAAGCTCTGCCTCACAAGGTTATGGAGTGAAAGAAGGACTAAAGCTCGTTTTAAGCCATTTGTTTTATCATTTGTAAACTCTCCTCCCTTCTTTACAGTGTAAACTTGATACATCTGAAACTTTTGGGGGTTTCCATCACATTTAAATTCCCCTTTTGCAATAAATCAGGTGGATAATTTGTATTTCCTGTATGGCATCCCTGTGGAGGCTCTTTCCCTTCCTGGGATGTTTTTTCCAGGAATGTTAAGGAGCTTTAGTTGCTTCCTTTGGTTGCTTCTTCATTCTTTCCCATTCACTTAGGTGGATGAGGTTGCAGAGGTTTGCTTGCAGAAGCTTTTCCTCTCTTCATGAGTTGTAACTGCAGGTCTGGAGGTTAATCAGATTTGGATGCTGGAGTTTTTTTTCTCCTGTTTTTCCTCCTTACCTCTCATATTACCTCCTTATGTCTGCTGATATCAGCTGTGACAGATGGACAAAGGGAAGTTTTAGTGAGGTTTTTACAGTTGTGACACCCTCCATCAGATCCCCTCTGGATGTATTTGCTTTCTGGGGAGTGGAGAAGAGGCCCTGAACACATTTGTGGGGATACAACCAAAGACACCAAACAAAAGATAAAACAGTTTGAACTGATGTAAGAAATTAATGTAGCAGATACTGCTGGCAGAAAAATTTCCTCCCACTGGGTTTATGAAAGGCAAGTATAAAAGTTGCTGTTTAATCTCTAGGGCCACACTGCCTTGTGCAAGAAGCTCCTCCTTGGCAGTGCTTTATTAGGGCAATAACTCAGCATTGCAGGGGATGCACGTCCTCTTTTGATTGTTACTGCTGTGCTCTTAGAAGAGTTCCAGCTGACCATTTCCCCCTGCTTTTAAATACCTCTACTCTTTTGCTTTCCTTTCTACTTTACCATAAACACCTCCAGATTTGGGATAAACTATGCCATGCAGATGCCAGGTTAGCTTCAGTTAGATGACAGGGGTTATGATGTTGTTATTTAGATTAGGATGTCTGGAGAGGTGAGAGTTGACTCTGCACAGCCACCATGTGCTGTGGTGTGCCCTTAACCAGAGTCAGAGGGGACAGACCATGTGCAGTTTGCAATACCAGGTGCTCAGCATCTCTGAAAATCAGACCATTTTTTTTCATCCTTTAATTAAAACTCTCTTAGCTCACTTAAAGGCTGATTATTAAGCAAGAATGAAGACTGGTGCTTAGGAAAACAGATTATCATTTTTGCTTAATGAAATGTGTGTGTCTCGTTGCTATCTATCTAAGAGGGGGAGAAACGTGAGGATGTTTGTTCCCTGTAAATAATATTTACACTCCATGTATTCAAACCTGGTCTCATCACAGAAACCAAGGTATTAAGCTCAAGGGTGCCCTCCAGCACATTTAGCAGGGACAGGGTGTGGTGTGTTACTCTTCTTCAAAGAAAACTGGAGAAGCTAAGGCTGCCCCTTGGAAAAAAGGAAATGCCACACCTGTCCTGTCAGATGCTGGGAAAGGAGATGCACAGCACCTGGTGACTGAAGAAAAAGACTGGAATTTTAAAAAGCATGAATTTTGCCTCACAATGGACAGGGAAAGCAGAATGCAGTGAGAAACCACCCAGAAGAAAAGCATGGGTCTTACCAGAAAAATTCATTAGAGTTTTCGGAATGTCAAAACTGGATATAATACACAGCTGAGAGGGAGGACAAAGATGCTTATATCCCAATTTATTATGCCAGCAAGAAGTTTATTACCTCTTTCTTAGATTTAGTAACTTCCATTCCAGTTGTCCACTGGGACTTTGGTGGCTTTCTTCATGCCAGCATACACCAGAGTGTATATTCATGTACTGGAAAGAGCTACAGAAGCTGCCAGAATCCCTGTACTTTCCTCCTTCTTTCAAAAGGGAGAATGTCCTCCATATTTTGTATATTTCTAAAGTTCAGATTCTATGAAATGCAGTTATTTATCCAAAGTGATAAGTGCTTAAGAGTTAGGTAGATATGACAGCCCTGAGTTGACATGGTGGTTTTTGGTCAAAGGTTGGACTCAATGACATTTCCAAACTTAGTGATTCTATGATTTTACGATATCTGTTTCTAATTATAACAAGGAACATAGAAAAAAAATTAGATGAGAGCCACTAGAAATCTTCATAATTTTCACTGCTCAATTACTGGCTAACCACATTTAACAGATGACTTACTCAGCTTATTCAGCCAGATTGTTGTCTCTGGGAATGCATGTTTTTATCTTCTGAAAGTTGTGTTTTCCACTTCGCTGGGTGCTGCTGTTCTGTCAGCTACTGTGATCACGTTTGCACACACACACACACACACACACACACACACACACAACCACACAGATTCTGGAATAAGGGCAACATCCAACCAACTGGAAAAGGAGGAGTTTGACCAGCAAAAGGGAAAATTTCTAATTACAGAGCAAAGTGGTGTACAATATCCTGATAGCTACTGTAATAGTGCCCTTACAGCACATCATTAAACTCATTTAAATTCTATCATTTGATGAAGAGGCAAAAAAAAAAAAATCCCAAACACATTCCAATGTTAAAATACTCCTTCCCTTTGGATAGTTCAGGAGCATTTTGTTCAGACTCCTGTCTAGAAAACCCAGAACTTCATTCCCTCCAATAAGCTACCAGAATCATTTTGATAAGAAGCACTCTGGTCTCTGCCCAAGGGTGCTGACCAGTTACTGGGCTGATTTTGTTCTGATTCAGAATTTACCAAAGGTATATTGAAGTCTGTGGGGCTCAGTTGCTTTCACTGAGAATGAGAGTCTTTGTCATATTCAAGATAGTTTAAAAACTAATAAGAACTTGCTGAAGGGAATAACTGCCTCCACCTGATGTAAAAAAAGCAGGTCTAACAATGCAAATGTTAAGAGTACTTAAATCTGTTTTCTTCAGTAAAGAAAAAGTCATCTATATCAGTCATCAGGAATGACAGAGGAGGTTTCTACACAACCTTATTCAAAATGAACCTAGGATCTGTGCTGGAGAAGAATCAGACAAAAACAGCCAAACAGCAGAGGAGTAATAAAGCAAGCCTTCCAAGGTGGTTAAATTGTATGCATGCATTTATATTTCAGTGCTGTCAAGTCTAGCATCCCTTGCTCTCAGCTTTTTTTACACTTTTCATGGACATCTGTCATGATTTTGACTGAATGAGACCAACATGACATTTTGCACAGCTAGATCAATATTTGCCACTGTTTGCTTCAGCCAAGTGCTGACTGGCACGAAGACTGTGGGACTTCTTATTTAAACATTTTCTTCTCCCCTTCCCTTCCCCTTCTTAATTCAGTATATTGGGTTTGCATAACCAGGTTCTGATGATGGGGGTCTGCAGGGGCTGCTAGAAGCTTTGCACAAAAACAGAACTAGTGTGTCCAACAGAACTTGTGCATGGTGGCTCCAAGACAGACTCACTGCTGGGCAAGGCCAAGCCCCTCAGGGATGGTGGAACAGCCTCTGGGATTTAAGAAGGAGGAAGAGGAAAACCTGCATAACAACTTGTGGTTGGAGAGAGGGGTGAGAAGAAAAGGAACAGCTCTGCAGACACCCAGGTCAGTGGAAAGTGAGGGGCAGGAGGTGCTTCAGGCCCCAGAGCTGAGATTCCCCTGCAGCCCATGGAGGATCCCACAGTGGAACCTGATATTTCAATGTAACTTTGTTAGTGGATGCCTGAAATAAGGCTGTGACCCCATGGGAAGCCCACACTGGAGTGAGCCCTGTGGAGAGAGGAGCCCACACTGGAGCAGGTTTGCTGGCAGAACTCCTGAGTCCATGGGGTTTCCACACTGGAGTAGTTCATGAGCAGCTGCAGCCTGGGGGAACTTGCTGAAATTTGTGGAGAATGTCTCCTGTGGGAAAGACCCCACTCTGGGGCAGGGGAAGGGTGTGAGGAGCCCTCCCTGAGGAGGAAGGAGCAGCAGAGACAATGTGTGAGGAACTGAGCACAGCCCCCATTCCCTCTACCCCTGTGCTGCAGGTGGGGAGGAGGGAGAGAAAATCGTGAGTGAAGTTGAACCTGGGAAAAAGGACTTTGGTGGGTAATAAAACCATTTTCCCAAGTTAAATCTGTTTTGCTGGTGAGTGACCTTTCCCTTTTCTTATACTGACCTATCAGCCTTTTGATATATTTTCTCTGTGTTTTCCAGCTGAGAAGGGGAATGATAGACCAGCTTCCATGGGCACCTGGTGTCAGCCCACCACATCCAGAAAGATATTAAAAAATTTCCAACCCAGCTTGGCACTAAATAGCTTCTACTACTTCTCTCCACGAAATCCTTGTCTATGGTTGGTTCTGATTGACTGAAAAATAAATAGCTCACACAAGAGAGAAAACATTTAATAGAAGTTAAAATTATTAGATTTGCTCAGGTATCTCTGAGTCTTTTTGTTTTCTTCTGCTTTGATTAATATTTTGAAAATTGCATTGGAAAATAAATAGCCTAGGGACATATTTATTGCAAAGGTTTTGAATTTTCCATTATGAAACAGCTTGACTGTGTTGCTCTTAAACAGACTGAGCTCAGGTGAGGAAATGGAAGAATAGATGAGACAAATATTCTAATGACTTCTAAATAAATGCATCTTTCCATGACAGTGTTTGCTTTTAAAGATCTCACTCTCTGAAATAGCTTCTTGCATCATTAGTGAGTAGTGTATAGCTTGCTTATTGTTCACCTTTTTCTGTGCAAAAGCTTGCTGCATTTGCTTTGAATACAGACTATGGAATCAATGTGTTTAAGATTTTAAAAGTCTCTGTTTTCTAAAAAGCAGCTTTGTCACCAAGCTACATCTCTCAAAATGTGTAAGATCTTTTTTTTCCCCCCTCAGTTTCTTGACTTGTAAAAATGTAAATCATATTTTAGGACCCTCCCCCACTTATCTATCTACATGTTTTCCTCCATCTCTGAAAAACCATACTCTTTTCAAGTTCAGATGAGTTTCAATCTGTAAAAAGTCCTGCTGGAAGAATATAGGTAAAGCTTTGTGGTGTTTTGTTTTTTTTTTAACATAAATCACTAGATGATGGCTTTATTTTTCAAGAGATATGTAAATATAACTTTGTAAGTGATGACGAGATTGTCATGGGGAAGGACTAGTGCAGAGCAGATTTCAAAACAAAAAAAGAAGTGAACATAGATTTATATTGGTGGGCTGCATGTTGGATGAGACCCCCAAGACCTGAGGCTGATAAAGTTCATGGTCATTCACTACATCCAGCCTTCCAGTTATCTAAAATGGAGGGAAAACTTCTAGGACTGGCTGCTTCCACCAAAGACAAGAAGACTGAGGAAGTTACTGGCAGTTGTGCTTTTGCCATGAAAAACTTTAGCTAATTGTCCCATTGTTTCCCAATGGAAAGTTACCTCTGTTAAGTTTTCTGCCTGGCCTTAATCATCCCTGTGCTTCCCCCCGCTTTTGTTTTTTTTTTCTGAGAGATGCAGGGCTCTCTCTGTCACTATGGAGCTTTGAACATTTTTATTTCATACATTTCCTGGGAGCATCCACTTTCTATATATGTTTTCTGTCCTTCCATTTGTGTTTTTCTTTCTCTCCTACCTTGCAAATCCTTGCATGCCTCCAAAGCTATTAGACCTTCACCTGCTCCCTCATAGAGAAAGATGCCTTCTGATCATGTTCTTTCCTCTGATTCCTGTGTTGTGCATGCTTTTTGTTTTTTCAGTCTTTAATCTGCTCCTCCACCTCTAACAAAACCTTTGGTCTTAACATTTAGTAGGGAAGATCTTTCAAAATCGTTTTCATACCCTTAGGGTAGGTCTTGCTTCTTACTCCTGTTTTGTCTTAGAATAGCCTAGAATCTTTATGAGGAATAGTAAAATATCACTAGGACATCTGTCACATCCATAATCTTGAGATTTATTTGATATAGGAGTGACCAGTGTCTTGTTAGTTTGCTCTTGACATCATCTGTGTGGAGCTCAGCTACTGCTTTCCTTGAACTTTAATCCTTCTTGGTTTGCATTACTTTTTATGAAACTATCTTTGTGAGGAGCAAAGGAAGTCTTATCTGAAAACCAAGATTCTTCCTTCGTGTTTTTCCTGAACTTTTAGGCGCACACACACACACACACACACACACACACACACACACACACACACATGTTCATTATCTATCTATCTATCTATCTATATATATATATATATGAAATGAACATGGGAACATCATTCACCACTCTTATGGAAGGTGTTTATGAGGGAAAACACTTGAAGTTAATAATAAAACACAGTCAAAACTATAAACACGTTACTTTGAGTTCACAAATGTACCTGTTGATCTGCTTTGCAGACTAGGTGGAGCTTTAGGCTCGGGTCCAGCTGACTTTGTTTGCAATTGGATCCAGCTGACTTTGTTATCAGATCCAGGTGGGAAATGGGTGATTTCCATAAAGCAGCACCAACAAGGAGTTGGGTTTGCTTGTTTGGAGGAGCCTGAGCTGCTTTCAGCTTGCCTGGGCTGTGGGGCCTCTCTGCTTCAGCACTAGGGTGTATCCTGAAAAATAACACCTTAGTGGCAGCTCTAGTTCCTCTGGGTAAGTTGTCTGTTTGTTTTGGTGCTCTGCAGCTGCAAGTTTAGTTATTGGAAGAGAAGAAGATGGGAGTTTGGAGCTGGCACCTGAAGTGGCACATTCAGGCTGCAAAGGATTAGGTCTGGTGGATGCTGGGGAAAAGGTGGCCTCACAGAGTGTCTCTAATCTACCTCAGCAGAGTTAAGGTTTATAGCTGATACATTTCTGTTTTGTTCAGGTGAAGTGCAGATGAATGTAGCACCCGGTTCCCGTATCTGGAGGCCATCACCCTCAGGGATGGGCTCCAGCCTCGCTGTGTTCTGCTTCAGGGGCCTCTTTGATGAACAGTCTTGTCTTTGCTAGTCATCTCCACACCACTGTTGCCTGACTCTTGGGATTGTTTAGAGAAGCAAAGCTTTGACACATGTCATGACCCTTGTATTTAGAGGTGAGGAATCATCTGGTGTTGAGTGCCTGCCTCTGAGAAGACATATCCCTATTTTAACTCTTAGTTGTATGTAGGAATTTTTTCCGTGGATGGTAGGGACAAGGAACTCAGCACACCTGAGATGTTCTAGAAACACGTGGCTTTGTTATTACAAGAGTCGTGGGTAAAGAGGGCTCTGCTTCCATCCACCAGCCTTGGCTGGAGCAAATCCCTAAAGAGAAAATGGGGAGAGAGAGAGAGATAGAAGAGAGCTAAGGGGTAAAACGGGGNTAAGGGAAGAAGAGTGGAGGAGAAAGGAGAAGAGAGGACAAGAGCGGGGAGGAGAGCACAAGAGCAAGGAAGAGAGGGGACAAGAGGACAAGAGAAGAGAGCGATCCTCTTGTTACAATACAATATATCCTTTTTTCTGTTGAATATTCTAATTCACATTGACCAACCAGCGTGAGATACAAAACCTACAAACTTTGCATGCAGCCTATAAGAACGACTGTTTTACCATGTCATTTTACTCTCTATAGACTTCTTTCTTATGCATTTGTTCCTGGATGTCTTTGCCAAGGTGGAAAGGCAACATTCTTGTCCTTTTGTCTGCTTAATCACCGTCTTCCTGCCTGCCATGCACACATCTCAAAACTGGCTTTCATTCCTATTTCACTCAGGTTTTACATCTACAGTATTTCTTGCCATGCAGTCATATTCATAAGTCCTTCCTGTCCTGTCTTTCCCAACAGTTGTATGCATTATTATTCTCTTGTTATAATGTACAATTATTAGCCTAAACCAGAGCCTGTGGCAATCATGAAAATGGGAGTAGATTGACCTTTATGAAAGTTCTTTAAAAATGAAATGGTGAAATAATCTTTAAAGGGTTTTGGTGTGGCATGACAGAGATTGGTCATGAGTACTTGCTTTTTCTTCTGTGCAGTTGTCTGTAATTAATGACAGGTTTTGAATACTGTAGGAAATGCAAACCCTGCAGCAGTAGCCTTTTCCCACACTTATTCTCTCAAGCAAAACTGTCCCTTTGTGATAGCTCTTTCTAATATAAGCTTAGAAAGAAGCAAAAGGTTCAGCAGAGTGGCACCTGTGGCATTACTGAGACATTGCTCCTGAGAGGCTGCTGCACTCTAATGAGGTATTTTTAGTACCCTTCTGACTCTTCTTGCTCTCCTACTGTTTATGACTCTATGCTCTCTTGGAGAACTTGTATATACTGACCTTTAGAGTGTGCTGTTTATTGATGATGATGCAACATGTATTTAAGAACATTTATTTTGTTGAATACTAAGCTGAAACAGTACGAGTTTTGCAGAAAAGACCACAAAACATGTTGTGCATTAATTATTTGTTGTAAAACTCAGCCAGTAGACAACTGTTGGATGACTACTTTTTATCTAACAATGAACCTGTGGTTTCTGGAAAATGAAAATCATTGTTTGCTGTGGCTATTTGTAGGGATATGCAAAATATTTTTAGGATTTGTTACTTTGGCTTGGCAAGTTAATGTAGCAAATTTGAGTGGCTAGTTTATAATAATGTTTTCTTAGGCCCTAATAATTTTCTCTCTGCCCTACTGGGGGGATGGCTGAACACCTGCCTGCCCATGGGAAGCGGGGAATGAATGCTTTGCTTTGCCTTGTTTCCACTTTTCTTTCCCTATTAAACTGTCTTCCTCTGAACCCATGAGTTTTCTCACTTTTAGCCTTCTGATTTCTCTCCCCCATCCCACTGTGGGGGAGTGAGTGAGTGGCTGGGGTGAGCTCATTAAACCACGATGCCCTGAAGTACAATTAGAAAAAAAGATTGGTTGGGACAGAAGCCTGTGATGGCTTTAAGCAAAGGTCATAAGAGAATGGCCAGAGAATGTCCATACTTGTTTACAATTTATTACTGTCATGCTGCTGTTTTAGTAAACCCCTTTTCTTGGAAGGTGGGAACTGAAGAAGAACACAGTGTTCTCTTCTGTCTAGATTTAAGTGAGTCACCTGTTTGATGCCTTTACAGCATAAATGATAATGGTTTGTAGGGTTTTTCTCTTTTTTTCCCCCTTCTCCTTGACTCACTCAGAATGAAAACTGCTCTGTGGGATTAAAACCTGCAAGAATGGTGGCGGAAATTCTAATCTTCTAGACTGGCTTGATTTCAGAATAGCTGTAGGTAAATGGAGTGCTGCATCCAATTAATGATTTAATTGAATTAATGATAAAAAATTCAATATCTGTTTCTGATGTATTAGGGAATTTTGGGGTTTCTTTTCCACAGCTCGCTCTGAAGTCTGGAAATAGAAAAACAACCTTTTCAATACAATGTAGGGCTGAACATACTAACCATACCTCTGTGAAACTTTGACAATGACTTATTTTTATAACCCAATAAAATAGAATGCATTTTTTTTTTCAATTTGTTCTGCTTGCATTGTTGCAAAGTACTCCCACTTTTTACCCCCTCAAGAGTGAAAAACAATTCCTGGTAAATGCTTTTCACTGAACAAACAGTTAGATATAAGTTACACCACTTGCTTTAAGCACCTGTCCAAGGATATGCACTGCTAATAGCTTTTTCTAACAAAACTTAATCAATAAACATTAACTGAGGAATTGGAGAATGCAGGTTATTTGTTTTATTGTGAATCACTAAATAACATTTTTCGAGTTTGATGATCAGCCTGCCTTCTGAATTTCAATTTCTGCCAAGCCTGATTTATTATTGTTTTTCTTCCTCAAAGTGGTTCATATCAACATCAGGGTGGATTTTTCTACTATACTGATAAAGCAGTTAATAAGTTTTATCAAAACTTACAGAACTTGGTCAAATATATGCAAATATCTTATTTGTATGCAGCAGAATTTGCACACTCAATTTTGTGAATGTAAAACCCAGATGATGCTATTAGAATTTTGCTCAAGGCTGCAACACTATAAGAGAAACTTGGGAGACTAAGAGTTTTGCCAAGTTTTTTCTCCCCTAATATCTATAAGTCTTGATTTAGCATGTCTAAATCCACCTCTGTGTGCAATATTCAATATACTGTTACACTATGCCTTCATACCAACACCTGTCTGTGCATAAATTGGTCAATGATTCTTGTGTATTGCTCCAAATCCAGCACTGTCATTCCTCCAAGCTCAGGCCAAGGTGAGAGTCAGGAAGTGCATTGGGAGCATTTTGGGATTGACGCACTGTCAATAACTGCAGTGAAAATGTGAAATTAAATGTTTTGTAGCTGCTCTGGGCTTCTTTTGGGGAGCTTCTTGGTGAGGCTGCCATGTTTGACTGCACAGCTCCTCCCTCCACACTGCTACCTGTATTCAGGAATCCTGCCTCATCCTAGTGAGTTCTTGAAGTGTTTCTTACATTAGTCTCTGAAATATCTATAATTTCTGTTAGCAGACAACTTGCTTTTGATTTTTCTTCTCTGTAAAAAATGTGCTCCAGTCAGGACCTCTGAATCCTCCGCAGCTTTGGTGCTCAGTGAGAGGAGTATCTGCCTCCCCTGTGGAAAATCAGCCCAGCTTTTCAAAGGAGCTGTTCTCTCCTAGGACTGCTACAATAGCCAGAGACCACTCACTGATTATTAATACCTATCCTAATTTCTCTTTTCCTGTGGAAATTGGGAAATAATTTGCCTCCTGGGGAGGTGCTGCACAGTCCCCAAGTATCTGTTCAGGTAGAGGAATTCATTGTGTGACTTGACCCAGAGTGAATGTGAAATGATCACCTGAACTTGCCTGACATGCAGAGGGAAGGAATTTTGCATCTGAAAATCCCAAAGATGTAGAAGTGCTGATGGTTTGGGTAGGGAGTTATGGTTTATATACCTGATCTTTACCCTTAAGTTCTCCTGGTGTCCTTGTGCAGGGTAATAACCAGTAACTAAATAGAACAAGTGTGGGTGGTTTTTTCTTTTCTCCATGGTGTGTATAATTTTGCTTTGAGTTCAGTGACTGTGCTGATTACCTGCAAGTCTGAAGTTACTTACAGACAGCTCTAATGGAAGGTAAATAAAGCACAGCTTCAATGCAAGGTAAATAGGCATAATGTAACTTTTGGATAATAGTAATGATAGTTTTGAAGCACTATGGAAGTCTCTTGATGCAGCAAACTCTTTTTCTTTTTTTTAAATTGCAGCAGAAACATAATTTTTCTATATCCTTGCCATCCTAAGTATTTGAAATGCTTAATACTTAGCACAGTAAATAAAAGCTGATATCTGGCTTGAAAAATATATGTGTAACAAAAATGAAGCAACTTTGTATAAACTTAAGGCCACAGACTGGAGACATTTCTTCCTTTCATATGGCTCATCCCTTGTGTTACCCACTTTTATTACCTTTAATCTATCTCACTGACCTGTGTCATACTGGACATGCCTTAAAATTACCTAAATGGTCTTTTACAGATAACATGTTTAATGCAGTTATTAATCACAGAAATAGGAGGAACCATCACCTCAGGTCGCTGTATCCTTCCTACAATAGTATAAATGAGACAAACAAAACAAGTCTTTAGATTACAAGTGAAAGAGACTTTCTCTTCAGGAAAAAAACCAACACCTTGGTGAAATCCCAGGCTAATTCCTGAGTAAACAGTAGTCTGAGATATTTGAAGGGTAGAATTGTTATCAGAAGATTTGCACAGTGAAGGGACAAGCTGTTTTGGAAGCTGCAATGCTTGGGCTTGCTCAGAAGTCTGGATAGGATCAGGGAAGATGGGTCATCAACCTGATGGGGCATTTCTCTGTTCAAATAAATACATACACCATGAGCAATTCAACAAATCTTTTTGGTGGTTGGTTTTTTTTTTTGTTTGTTTGTTTTTGTCTTTTTTGTTCTTTTTTTTTCCCCTGTCTTCACATTAGATTGGGAAGTTTGGCTTTAATAATAATAATAATGTTCCCTGAATGATGGGTATGTGTGTATGCATGATTTAGTTGCACAGCATGAGGTGCAAAGCCAGGGTCTGGCTGGCCCTGTGATGCAGGAGCAGTTAAACCAGAGGGAAAATTACTTTTATTTTACCGGCTGAGTGCTTTAAGAGCTTGTGGGTCAAACAAAAGACAGTTAGGAGGTAGTGTGCAGTTTTTCCTGGGATGGTAATTTAGCTCTTTCTTGGGACAAAAGCCTCTCTGAATCTCAGACTGTGGTTTAGCCTGTTGTCAGCTGCTGTAGCACAGCACCAAGGAGAGGGATTAGAGGCTGCTTTGGCTAAGGCAAGGGGAAGGGAGGTGCCTTGAGGAGGACTCTGGGAAAGATTCCCTGGTTTTAATGTTCTCCTGGCAAAAACAAAGAGTCTTGGCTGTCTTGTTAGTGGCATTGGAGAGATTTTCTTCTTTTTTTCCCCCGTGTGCTTGCATGTGAGAGCTCATAATATTTAAGCAATAAAATGTTGGTTTATTCTTTGCTCCTTGAGAGAGTGTGTGTGGTTCTTCTGGAACCATGCTGTCCTGGAACATCAGGGATGGAGTTGGCAGAAGCAGCACAGGAATAAGATACAGCCAACCTCTCCTGCAACCAAAATCCTCTCTTGCAAATGCACATACTCCCTTTAACTTGTGAACAATTCTGCTTGCTGAATAAGCACTTCTGCTTTCTCCCCTGCCTCTCTCTGAATTACAGTTGGCTGTAATTTGGTGGTCACCTGGGGAAAGGGAATAAACGTTGGGGTATTTCTTCTTTTGTGCAATAGCTTCAAAATACAGCTTGCACTGCATTCCATATCTGACTGCTTCGGAAGGAGGGAAAACTTGCTTCCTCAGGGAGAGAGATGCCATTTAGCATACAGGATGTTTGTGATAAAGTAAAAAATGCTGCACTCCGGGGGAATTTGACTTTCTTTTCTATTTTAGAATATGGATATTTCTAGCCTGAAAAACTCTGCCTGCAACATGGGAACTGAAATGATGGCAAGGATTTACCCCTCTTGACTTTAATCAAAGAGGACTACTGAATAAAAAGAATGAAAACTGTAGGGGGGGGGAAAGTAAAATAGAGGCTTGCAGGATGGTGACTTGGAGATATAGGAGGGAAGAATTTGCATTATAAACTGTTAACAGCAATGTTGTTGTGTGAGTACCACAGAGGTTGCTTGCAAGAAAAGAGATTTTCTGCTATAGATAGGGAACTGTTTGTAGATTTTTGTTTGTTTGTTTTGCTACTTGTATATCCAAATTTAATTAGTGACAATGAAATGCATCTTAGTTTCCAGCTGGTATCTGCAGCATCCATTTACAGCAAATAGTTGTCACTCCTGTTCTTCACTCAGTATCTTTGATTTTTTAGTAAAACAGTCTCTGCCTGCAGTGCACACCACCATAGGTGAGGATATCAGAGATCTCAGCATCCTGAGATGCTGAGCTTTCTGTCTGTTTTGTTATTGAAAAAATGTCATATTTGGGTTAGCAGTGAAAGGAAAACAATTGAAAATGTATGAAAGGGTAAGAGGAGATTGGGAGGCTCATAGTAGTTGAGGACAGATTTATCATTTTAATGATATTTTATGGTATGCTCCTCAATATGCATCAACAGGTTGTAAATAATCCAAAGAGGGGATTTGCACAGACTCTGAAATGCTCTCAGTATCCCAGTCCAATTTCAAGCTGTGAAAAATAAGCATAAATACTGCAGGCAGCATTTTGCTCATCTCTCTAGCATTCAATCACTTATAAAATAGACTTAAACAATGCTGTGAAACCTGGTTTAACTGACCACTGGGGAGAATGACAAAAAATGGGAAATATCTTTGTAATGGATATGTTATAATTCTATGGAATGCTTCATGGAGAATACTTTTTTTGATAGAAGGGTGATTTTTTGCATAATTCTAAATGTATGGAAAATATGAGTTAGGGAAATAATGGCCCAGTTTTCCACGCACTAAAAAAAAATTTGTAAGCAGCAGTAATTTCACAGTGACCCCTTTCTCTCACTGAGTTCCTCTGGCTGTGTGAGGATGTTTCAAAATAGTGGCAACCATGAATTTGCAATGGAAGTTTAACTTAGGTGCCAGTTTGGACAAGGCTTACTTAGGAAATAAAACTCTCCTGGGTCCTGCCAAAAATTTCTGATCATAATTGGGAATGGAGAACCACCTGGAAAATAGTCAGTCCCTGTTGTGGTAAGGCTTTGTTAGGGGTAAGTTGGGGCTGACCACAAATATTCTAACTGCATCATACAACAAGGATTTGGCTGTGGGTTCTGTGTTACCAGTAGAAATGCTCTGGCTACTACTCAGGATGGACAGCTATTTATTTTAATGCTTTCCAGAGGGTTTCATTATATAGAGTTTGCTGAAGTGACACTTGTACTTCTCTTTAAAAGACCCAAAATCAGCTGAGGCCCTTACCAGTAGTGGAAAGCAGAGGGTCCTCTGTAGTCAGGGGACTGAGGAAGTCTTGGAAGCTGGAATAATTTCAGATTCATATTCCAAATGAAAAGTGCTTATTAAACTTATTAAATTGATTGATCAATACTTTTGGATAGACAATATAGAGTAAATATAAAAATAGAGTAAATACTCTAATGCACAGACTGAATACTTTACATTGTGGTTTTGAAAGCTGCAGTTCCAGAATGGCACAGAAGATTGGTGAGCATCCTTCTTTCTAATGACCATATTGATCAGCTTTGTGCTTCAAACCTTCACTTCCTTCTTTGGGTAATTAATTACTGGTCACTCACTGAGCACCCAAAGCCTGCTGTTTCTGGGGACAGCAGGTTTTTCCTCTGCTCTGTGGTGGAGGGAGCACTGCCCACTCTGGTGGGCTGTGGGAGTTCAAGTGCCACCTTCTCCAGTGCCCTGTAAGGAAACGGAATGTGGAGAGAGGGAACATTGTCTTGGGAGGCCCAAGCCAAACAATGCTGAAGGAGAGAGTACTCCATACATGGATTTATAAATGGAGTTTTAAACAAGTCCATGTGCTGGCAGGCAGAACACTTAACCATGAAACACATAATCATACAAACCTTTTTCATCGTTGAGTGGCTGAATTCACTGTGTTGAGTTTGCTGCTGAAGCCCATCATGAGATGATGTAGCAACCACCTCATTTCTTCAGTGTGCTCTTCATTTGCATGTTCCTGACCATCTCCAGGGTACCAGCCTGGTTCTGAAGTGTCCATGGAAACCTGAATGGACCAGAGGAGGCTTTCACTTAGTTTCCTAGAGTGGGCTCCACACGCAGGAATGTGCTTCCTGTGAGCTTCCTAAACTCCTTGCGAAGTGTGAATGTGCATGAACACGCACCCAGCTGTCAACTTAATAAGAAGCTGGCATTTTAGATATGAAAAACCTGATCTGTCCAGCATCTTGGATGTCTAGATGTGAAATCTATCATGCAGGAAAGTATCTGCTTCTACGCCAGGAACTAAATCACGCTGCCTTCATAAAATCATCGCGCAGAGAAGTTTGATGGAGTGCAATCCATTTTTCAAGGCAAGGCATGGTCACTTGGCTACAGTCAGTGTCTGAAAGAGCAGCTGCTACTGCTGCATGTGTCATCTGTGAGGTGGGCTGGCACCATTAATTCTCTAACCAAATAAATGCAGCTATTTGTAAGAGCTTTTGTTATTCTCCTTAGAATATCCAAAGGTCACACAGGTTCTTGAGGGTTGACTTCAGGCAATGTTTCTTATTGGTTTAAGGACAAAATTTCATTCTCTGTAGGAATGAAAGATGTACTGAAGATGGATAATGAAAAAGTTCATTCTTGTTGTGCTATGAAATGCTGGGGTTTGTGCTGGGTGATTCAAGGAGTGCTGGCATGTCTTCCCATTGTATAACGTTCCTTTCAACTCTGGTGTGTTGATTTTTCCTGTGGACACAAGCAGGTTTTTAGGAAGGCAAATGGAGATAGATGCTTTTCCAAGTTTGCCTGAGATCCACACTTTCTGTGAAATATGAATTTGGAAACTCATGAAAATATAGAAAGGAGAATAAACAGCTGTGCAACATGGAGGAAGATGGGAATTAATTGTGCTTGAAGGTGTTGATTGAAAAATAAAATAAGCCAAAGCAGTTCAAGGTCAACCAACCACTCTTTGCTTAATCTTTTTTTCCTTTTTTTTTTTTTTTTCCCACTGAAGAATTATTTCTTTCTGACCTGAAATCTTGAGTTCTCAGCTTCCTTGAAGTTCAGATTGTGACTTAAGCTGTTGAACAGTATGGTTCAAATTTATTTCTTGTGCTGATATGGAATCAGGCTGTTATTCCTTACGAGAAGGATTGAAGAGCAACGTGGTAAATGTTAGATTAGATCAGTATTTTGAAACTGTCATTTACAGCAGGACGCTGCTGTGAAACCACAGGGTAACCCCAAATTTGTCATGTTTGTTGTAATTCTAATTTAGTTACAGGATTTATAGTTAGCTGAGACTTACATTGCTGTATGCCACGTTATACCCCACTGAGCCTTCCTGTAAAAAAATCAAGCAGATGTTTCCAAATATATGGGTGATTAGGTTTGCTCAAAATCTTGCTGTTCATCAATTTTTATGCACAATATAATAGCTTTAATAGGTTTTAGGTTGAATTACAACGGCAGAGGTATTCTTGATGCAAATTGAGAAAGATGCCTACAGAACGCTAATGCTGCTGCATAGATACAGCACATTCTGAAATATCAGTCATGAATAAGTGAGGTTGGACCTTACAACTTTATAGTTCTTTTCTTGATACTGCAAGATCCTAAACATGGGAAATTCAATAACTCCACTTCATGGAGATCACGTACTGAAAGTATTTAGTTTCAATTACAGTATAAATATAGCATTTTTTTTTCTTTTGATTTGATAGGGTCTTTTCTGAATTTTGAAACATTTATCTCCACTGGCCCCATGTGTATGTAAGACATGGTGACACTGACAAGTCCTCTCTGTTGAGCACCTCTTTGATGTTGCTAGAGGTGATTTTCTGATGCTTGGTAACTACTACACAGTTTGCATAAATAAAAATGTTGTTTCCAGCTCTTTGTACAAGTGCAGTGAGCTGCCGCCTTGGCCCTTGGCAAAAATCATCACTGAGTCACTGTGGAGATGTTTTTTTTTTTTCTTATTTTGTCTTTTCTCTGAAGGAATTTAGATTTTGAAGCCTTCTATGGATGTGCACATGAGCACATCCAAAGCTTTCTTTATGTTGTATCTTTTCTTCTTAGAGAAGTTTGTCACCTGTTTCTGGTACTCACTGGTGTAGGTTCACTGATGAAGTTCATTTTATGTAACTGAAATATTTTAGTCCTCTTCCACTAATGGTAATATATTTTATCACTTAAGTTTAATGAAAGTTAAAAGAAGTAATTATCTCTTTATTATTTATATGAATTTAAAAAGTACTTGTATATTGGATAAGGTCTCATTGCCACTGGTATTTTTCCATTGCAAGTGACACATCCATTCAGCTCTTGTCAAAGGTATTTATTACAAAGTCATATCTAGTGCTGCTGTTCCTGGCTGTGTTAAAGACCAATTTCCATCATTCTTAATGCAATGAATTATTTGTCAGCAAATCTACTGCTGAGTCCTCCATCCATGTACCCCTAAGGATAAAGTAGTGGGAGAGCTTCAGAGGGCTGCCTGTGCTGTGCTAGGAAAGGGAGAATTCTGGTCTGGTCCATGCCCTGAATTGGCTTAGATTTAAAGGATTTCTCCATGAGCAGGAATGAGCCAAGCACAACAGCTAAAAAATAACTTTGGTTTAGCTTTACAATAAGCAGTAACTTGTATGTGTATATATTGCTTTGGATGCATGGAATAATGGCAATAGTTTCTGATTTTGAGTACAAAGTAATGCTCATAAAAGTATGAAGTGTTGATTTTTCTTGTTTTGCTTGCTTTCTTATACCAGTTATTTTCTCCTCCTCGTTCCCTAAATCCCCTTATTTGCTAGTTTTCCCTTTTGCTTCTTCCGTTTTACTCTTTATTGCTCCAATGAAAATGAAATCCCTTCTTATGAGATTGGTGAGACAGAGACAGATTTGCAATCACAGTAATGAAAAGAGGACACAATTTATTATGAGGGGTAGTATAATTACTAGGAGATGTGATTTATTACACAAAGTTAACTAGATACCAAGGCTGATGGCATAAAGTCTCCTCCTCCTCACAAGAAGGACCAAAATACAAACTTGCAGCAAGTTTGCAGTTCTTTAGAAGTTTTTCCCTGTTTTGACTTGGCATTTGTGACAAAATGATTTGGTTTCTATCTAATCAAGCTCTGGAACCAGCAAAAGCCAAGTTCATTTAGGATGAAGGAATTTTATTAATGCTATAGAACAAGAGAAAATCAAGCCAAACTTTTCATCTTATATATATAGAATCCTTCATAAAGGGTTTTAAAGTGCACTCACACCTTTGTAATTTTTCATGCTTGGCATGGCCTACACAGGGCTGCATGGCACAAAACATTTCTGCCTCACTAAAAAATGTAAGACGTTCTTCTACTTTAGTTTATTAGTGCAACACTCCAGTTGTAAATTATCCAGGTTCTGCACTTTGTGAGAATTTCAGTCCTTTTATATGGAGAGGAAAAGTTTTATTTTTTTCTTATGAGATATCTTGCCAAGAAGTTTTGCTCTTTTAGTACTTGCCAAATATTTTCAGTCTCACCTTGATATATTGACTACAGTTCTGAGATGGTCAAAAAAGCTCAGCCTGTAAGTAATTAGTGAGGCCACCATTACCTTGCTGTTTTCCATCTGTTGACTGCTCTCCAAGAGTCACTTTCACAATATTCATCAACTCTGACATGTTTAATTTGCTTTGTGAATTATGTACGACAAGAAATAATCTTGTTCACTGCGAAGGAAAGAGCTCGTGGTGCTTGTCTGCTGCATGTGGCATTAACATCAGCCACGGTTACCCTTAGAAATGTGTTTAGGATTAAAATGGGAAAAAAAGGAGAAAAATATGAATCAGGGGGAAAAATATGCCTGAACAATGAAATGGTTTTGAAGAAGATTTCATAAGACAAAGTAAGATAACATGGTATTTTGTTTTGGTGTATTCAGTCATTATACTTTACATCTGAAAGCCCCTGTCTGATACCTCTGCTGCCTGTGAGGCATCGATAAATTGTGAGCAAAGCACCCCATTAATTCTGGGTGCAGTGGAAAAACCTTTGGAGCATTGTCATGAGATGAGTCTATGGCTCAGACATCAGAGATCATCAGTGTGTCTCCAAACCTCCTCTATGGGCTTTTTGTGCCTCTAGAATAGGTGAGAGCCCTTCTGTTTCTGCCCTCGCCTGTTTTTGGGCTTTTGCAGTGTGTAAAATTTCTGATTTTGGTGATGCAAACATGGATAGGTAGTAAAACGTGTCAGAGTGGTGTTTGAACCTAGTGGTCCCTTTCCTATCTGCTGTGGCTTGTATGGATATGAGCCCAAGGGAGTTTGGATGAAAACCATTTATCTCTTGTTGTATATTTTTTTGCTATTTCTCTTCAGCATCACTGTGTGCTCACCCTCACCATGAGTAATGGTAAACACAGCTTTGTCATACTTGAGTCCAAGGGGTCTAAATCTTCTATAACAGGAATCCACTGATCATTTCCACATAACTTTTTCTTGTAAGATGTACAGGTGTTTGTTCAATGTTTTCAGTTTAATATCATAGAAGTTCATAAAAACCCTTTTCTAAGAGGGTTAAATAGATTGTGTTGATTTAGTATAATAATTTCACATTTTTTTGTTGATAGTTATTAGTCAAGTTCCAAGAATAGAAAGACCAGCTATTTTTACTTCCCAAAATACATTTATGCACACTTAATAACAACATGAATTATGAGATGGAAGATCAGTTTTTACCTCTTATGTTCTGATCACTGGAAGATCTGAAAGAATTGTGTAGCAGGGAGGATGAAGTTGATATGCGAATTGTTTTGAGTTGGAGAACCAGAAATTTCCATTTGAAGTAGA
This sequence comes from Sterrhoptilus dennistouni, assembly GCA_013397095.1. Lineage (NCBI taxonomy): Eukaryota > Metazoa > Chordata > Aves > Passeriformes > Zosteropidae > Sterrhoptilus > Sterrhoptilus dennistouni. Next base: position 1,238,870 of record VWZU01001021.1, read on the forward strand.
AGATTTAAAAAAGCCTTTTCTCTTAACTGAGAAACTGTATCATTTAAATGAAATTGGTGTGTTTGGATATTGGTTGCAAAAATAACTTGAGCTTGGTGGCCTTTTCTTCACAAGTGTGTTTTAGGGTTACATTTTTCTTTTTGAGAAGGAATGAGGTGTTAAGGTGTTTTTTGGGAGACATTGCAATTGGCGTTTCTTCATCTTAAGCTCTTAAGAAAATGAATACAGCTGGGTGAGTATTGTGTGCTACTCAGTATTGTCAAAAGGTAGAGATGGAGCTTTGGGCTGGAAATGACTACCAATTTGAGCTCTTTAGCAATAAAATAATAAGCAAAGTATTTCCTCCAGTGAATTTTATTTCAACAGGGTTGCTTGGTCTGGTGATTTTTCCAAGGTAAGTTACCACATGCCTGAAGCAAAAAGTGCTTTTCTTGCTGTCAGTTTATTGTGGCATTTCAAAGCTTTTTTTTTTTTTTTAACTTGTAAGTCTTCTAATGCAGTGTTCATTGGCTTGCTTGTATGTAAATAAATTCAGTTCCATCTCTGTGAAGAAAGAATTTTTTTTTTCACTTTCTCTCCAATTAACAATTTGGAAATTTTTCTAGTTACTTCTTTTCAAAATAAGAAAATATATGATGTTACTAATTAAACTTCCTTTTTTAAACATTGCTTCTGCATGCAATATTTTGCTTGAAACTGTCATGTTTTCCTACTTTTGTTGCAGCACTTTCCTCAATTTGTACCTTTCAATCTCAAGTTGTCAAATTAATTAGCTTGATTACATTGTATGTCATCGGACTAATAATCCACATCCTTGTCTATATCTGGATTCTTCTGAAGAAGAATGGTAGTTCAGCAATCAATATGTGTGGAAATAGTTTCATATTTTACATCAGGGAAAATATTTTACTTGGAGATCTTATGCTAATGATTTGGAAAAATCTGAAGGTTGAACTGGGTGGGTAAAGGATCCAAGAGCTGATATGCTCATGCCAACATCTGCAATCTGGAAAACTGTCTGAAAATACCATTTGCTGAATTTGTGGAAGTCTCAGTTGGGGAGCAATAAAAAGCCTTTCCACTTAGACATCTTTTGGCACTGTTTTCTAGATCCACTTGTAAAACGAAAGAGCGGAGTCTGGTGGAGTGTGTCCAGTAGCAGTTTCCTGTGCTGAGAGAGGTTGTGGGGTTTTTGAAGACACCTGGATTTCAAATACTTCTGGTGTTGTTGAGAGCTCCAGACCCTGGATGTGAGTGGATGCTCTTGCTAAGTGACATGGGGTAGAAACCCTGGGTAGAGGGTGTGTTGTCCTGTATTACTGAGACCCATATTTGAGCAGAGAATGTGGTATTGAAATTGAGTAGATTCTGCTTTAATTCTTGCTGTTAGTGACTGACTTCTCCCTGATGGTGGAAGAGGTTTGCTCTTGCATTTCAAGGTGCTCTTACCCCTCTTCCTTGAGCATGAGGGAGCCTTCAGCAAAGTGCTCATTGCTTCTGTGTGGATCTTCTGAGATGTCCTGCCAAGCCTTGCAGTCAGACTGGAAAGAGAGAATGAAGAGGCTTATAAGATAATGAAAATCAGAGCAAAAGCAAAGATACTGAAAAAGGTTTTGAAAGTCTACTTTTGTGCCACAGCAGCATTTTAACCATGTCTAACTGGTCATGCACTTGATTCTGGGGCCTGGGTTTGTGCAGGTGCCCTTTTTATTAAAGAAATCTGTATAACTTTAATGTATCTTTAGGGTTCTACAACAGTCACTGAGCAAGATCCTCATGGAGAATCCCAACAGTTTTTGGAAGTAAACATGGAAGAGTGTCAGTTTGCTATGTCCCACTGCTAGTGTCATGGCATGGGAAAGGTGACTGTATCCCAAGATATCCAACAGAGCTGTTTGCTAGTACAAGTAGCTATTATTTGTTCTGTTTCTTTTGTACAGCTCATAAACTCAGGGAACATTACAAAAGAAGCTGTTGCTAAACATGAAAAACTTCCACTGCATTTCAAATATTCAAAGCTGCTGCAAGGCTTAAAGGAAGAGAAGAGGTAGATGTGGCTTATCCACAGCAACAATACAAAGCAAGTGTCTATTGTAATTCAAGTGAACAAGAATCCATTTGCGAACAGCTGGCACACATTTGTGAACTATCAATTTATCAGAAGGGATATGGAACTGAACAGACACTTGCATGCCCCTTGCTCCTATTTCTAATGATGTGCTCTCTGCATGGACTCGTCACCCCTTCAGGAAAGGGGAAAAACAAAATCTGAAGATGGTACTGGCCAGAAATTCTGTGCGATCACAGAAATGTGGTGCTAGCTGCTGCAAGCTGTTGCTCTGATGCAAATGTTGATAGAGGAGATGGTATCATCTTCTCTTTTGCTGAAGCAGCCACAGGAACTGTTTTGCAGAAGAGAAGGGTGAAGTTTTTTTAATATTTTAGTTGCTTTCAAATCATCCACGAAGACTGCTTGCAGTGCCACAGGCACGTTTCCTGTAGGATGATTTTGGTAACTGAAGCCATGTCTCTCGTGGCTGACTCAGCCACGCCTGTAGAGTAGACCATGGTTTCCTAGGGCAAGCTCTACTCCAGTGTGATCCACTGCTTGAGGTAGCCTATTTCTGGCCATAACATATCTTAATTCCTGACCTGCTGCTCCTGCTAGATGTGTCTACCAATGTGGAATGTATAATGCAGTAGTGGCAATTCTGCCAGCAGGGTGTTTCAAACTCTGGTCTTTCCCAGCTGCTTGGAAGAGCATTAGTCTAAACTTTTTTTGGTGTCATTAATGTACAGGTGGCTGGTCATCTTCTATAAAAAAAATCATTCACACTGTACTGAGGGAAGTGAGATGGGAAATGCCTGTGGGAGTGAGGCCTGTCTTCCCTCAGTGAAACATGGGGGACCCTCTGTCCAGCTCCTGCCCTACAGAACTGGCTTAGGGATTGTCTTGGGACTCTGCCTGGCTTGCCTTGCCTGGTGGTTGGTTTGCATGGGACTTCTGTGTTGATTTAATGGTGTTTGGTTAGTGTTTGCCATTATAAAGCCATAAAAAGAGGTTTATGGGGCACATCTCAGGTTTTCCTTCTCCTCTTTGACACTGGGCATAGTGGCTGCTCTGTGTGTGTGATCCAGTGTGTGGGAGGAGATTTATCAAAGTAGTAGGCTTGAAAGCATTACCAAGTACATCTTGTTCCTAGTAATAGTTAGATTTCTAGGAGAAAAGAGTTAATGGTGTTTTAGTTGATCAAGGAAGAGATATTGGTTTTCATATCTTAACGCCTTAATCTTAACACTGTCTTATAGTTTTTACATCTAAATACTATCCTTCCCTTCTCACCCAAACCACAACTTGGGGATTTGCTAATCCTGCAAACAAATCTATGATTAATGTGTTTAAGCTTTGTATCCTGCCCAAAAGCCAAAACCAGCCCTTTGCTGGAGAAAATACTTTGCAGAAAGCCGCTGTGCTCTGGAAAACAACTCACTAAGGGAAGGCAAAGCCTCAACACAGCTTGTGGAGAATTTATCTTCAGAGAGCAAGTAGAGTTTTTTGAGCCAGGCAGGCTGAGAAGCATGCTGCCTTAGGCAGAAAGGCTCAAATTGCCAGCAGGAGTGTGTGCTGTGCACCATGAGAAGTGGTGTGTGCAGGAGTGGGGTTTAGCAGCTGATCTGTTGGAGGTGTTTTGCTCTCCCCACACGCACTGAGTCTGTATCCCCAGGCTGTCTGTCTAAATCCTGCCTGCAGCCACAAGTGAACTCGTGTGGCACTCCTGTGAACTGGGGGATATTTTTTCTCACTGAGTATTTTAATGTAATCAACTCTTGACTGGGAAGGCATGTTGCAAGTTCTTCTGCTCAAGGACAGCACGTAGGAGTTGGACCAAACCCCAAGGCTGTGATAGCTCAGGGGAGCTGTGTATGCTCTGTGTTCCTGTTTTTTTTAAAGGCTGGATTGTGCTGTAACTAAATCTACTGTAAAATACAACTTGGGAGCTCATGTTGGGCTCAGCTCAAAATTAGAAGATAACTTATCCAAGGAGCCTGTGCAGGGAGGAGAATGAATGAAATAACCAACCTCAGTTCTAGTTCTGAGGGCACCATTGTCAGCCAAGTGTATGGGAGGGATTGGTTTTGACTTGCTCTTCACTGAATTGTGTTTCCTGTTGGTGGCCTATGCTTTTTTCCCCTCCCCATATACTTTTTATTTTTATTTCACTTTGCTCCCCCTCAAATCCACAAATTCTTGATGTTATGGAGTCCTTGAGGAAATAGTAAAGTAAGAAAGCTTTAATGTTGGGGAACTGCTGGAAAAACAACTTGATCTTGCTTTACGATGCCTTTATGAACCCCAACTATTGTGCTTTTTAAGAAAATAGGAAGTTTTGCTCTTTGAAGATGAGACAGGGCTTCCAGATTTTAGCCTATCTGCACAAGGAAAACCTTGTCTCTGGGTTCATCTGCTGTTTTTAGCACTTGTCACTTTTAGTAACTGCTGCCCTTGTATCTGTTGCCATGGACAAGTGCTGTATTGTCACTTTTTGAGATTTTTCTGAGGTGTAGCAATGTATGGCTAGGCCTATGTATAATCTTATGCTGTAACAGTCATTAGAGGAAGACTCAGCTACAAAAAAGGCTTTCTGACTTCTTTTTTTCTCACCTGTGTAACTGGTGATGAGGCCATTACATAAAGATTTCTCCTGGAATGAACCTCTAGTCATCAGAGGTACTGCAAACTGCTTGGAAGCCACACTTTTAATCTGTGCATTTGGAAAGATTGCAAGGATTAATATAACTGAACTTGAGAATAATGACACATCAGTGCTGTTGGGATAAGTTATTTTAGAAGTCTGAATCTGTCTGTAAGGCTTACGTGTTCATTTATTTTTTCATTAGCGTAAGAGACTAAATATCAATCTTTCCATGATAGCTGTGTTTTGTAGTGCTTTGTCAGACAGTTAATTTAAAGCCAGTCATCCTTCCATCCCTCTTTGATGGATGCACAAGGGACTGGAGAACTGCAGGCATTTGGATTTGTGCTTTTGCAGTGCTAACAGTATCTTGAAATGCTGCTATTTTTTGCAATTCCTAAAGATGTATGTTTGCGAAATTTAGATAAATGTTGGTCATTATACAGAAAGGGGCCATTATAAAATATCTAATTCTAGCAACAGTCTCTGCACCTTCATTTCACTGTGATATCATTGAGTCAAGTTCATTTTTAGCATCCCTGTACCAGCAAATTCTTCTGCTCAGAAGGTTGGTCAGTTTGTCTGCTCCTAAAAGAAAGAGAGCTGCTTCTGTCCTCTCCTCCCTCCTCCCACAATAATAATGATGATAATAATAATAAAAAAGTAAAGGGAGCTTTGCTGTTATACACTGCACTAAGAAACACAAAACCTGCTGAGGTGGATGGTGTGCAATATATACCCTCAAGTCTCAAACAATTTTGTTTTAATTTAAAAAGGCATGAGGAGAATAGAATCACTCTTTATAAACAGGTGTGATTTTGCTCACATTCTTATGTTCTATTTGCATTTTCATTATATGAAGTAAAGCAAGAAGGGAAAGAGCTACATTGTCTCATGTGAGGAGGACTATGGAAGAAGAAATACCTTTTATTTATGGTGCAAGAAAGATGATAGAGCAATAGTTGGCGTGATGCTGGTCAGAGAAATGATCTTTCAAGATAAAAATTAAAATTTAAGTTCTCCTTTTTGAAGTAGTAAGATTGAGTGATATGCAAGTATCTGCATCTTTTCAGTGATTGAAGAGAAGTTTAAGCTTGCTCTGTTTTTGAACTGAGAACAGCAAAACAGTGGTACAGCAGCATAATGAGAAGATGGGTATAATATAAAAAATGATGAGTAGGAAAGGGAGAGGTGAGCATCAAGCAATTAAAGTTTTAGTTGATCCTTACGGTGAAAAGCTGTTACCACTGAAATGGTGATTCTTCAGCTGCCAGAGCACACATGCTGTTATTTTTACTCTGCTACAGTGGATGTTGTTATCCTGCAGGAAAATATTTGACTCATCATGTCTTTGGGGAAGTTAATGATTTGGGCTATAATAGGACTTGTTTCCAGAAATAAGGACTGTGTTTCTTCAGTGTTGTAGTATTTCCAACTCTGTGAATAAACATCCAGAACACCCAGTAATTGATACAGTATTTACAGATTACTGCTGCCTGTTCTTGCAGAACTCCTGCTGCAAAACAAGTCTTTGCTTTTATCAAAGGGACCTGAGGGGAACAGGCTGAAGTGGACAATAATTTTGCAGGCTGAAGTACCGGGAGGAGTTGTCCAGTACTTCTAGTGACCTCACTGTGTCTTCCTGACATCATCTGAGATACAGATTCCTGAAAGACATGCAAATGTGTATGGAGTCACTGACTGCAACCCTGCTGTGCCCTTGTCCCTGAAATGGGTGCTCTGGAAGGTGAAAGGACTTCCCAAAAGTGAACGACTATAAAATGAGCCCAACAGCTGTCGCTTGCCCATGCCACTCACCACTGATGTATTTTTTTTTTAAATGTATTGAAGCTGACATAAATTCTGGTTTAATTCAATCCAGCCTTTAAAAAAGAGCTTAGGATGGTTGTAGTTTGCCGCCAGTCAGGGGTCATGCAGCAGATCTGGTAAGAGAGTGGCCCTGCTTGTAGGAATCAGTATGGCATTGTCTTGGGAATGGGAGAAAACACTTTGCCTAATCCAGGCTGTGTCAAAAATGAGGTGTCATACTCCTGCCTTTGGTCCTTCCTATTCCTGGTGAAAGAAATCTGAACTTGGAAATGACTGTTCTTACCATTGCCACAGTGGGATTTCTATGATAGGATCAAGTAGCTTGGTAAGGCTGAGAAAGGTGAATTTGGATTTGTGTGCAAACATGGAAGTGATCCCAAGGAACATCCTGTGCTGTCCTTGGAGTCGATGCCATTGAAAACACAGATACAAAGCAGGAGAATGCGTTAAGGTTTCCACTTTATAAATAGATCAGATGCCCATGCTGTAAATTATTTATTTTTGGTAAATGTTAGCCATGACTTGAGTTCTTGCTGGCTGAGAGGCGTCCTGTGAAGTCTTTAGGAGACAATAAATTCACCAATGTCAACCTGAAATGATGGAGTAAGTTCGAGCTCTCAGCTCTGATACTCAAAGCAATAACAGGTAGTGGTTGCCTTGTCTGTATTTATCTTTGGCTGCATCAATGCGCATCATTCAGCATCTTGACTTTGAGGATTTGTGCGTAAAACGGTATTAATTGTGAGAACAGTCATTGGGTACAAACCTCAACTCACTTTAGAAATATGAAGTGCCATCAGGGAGAGTGTTCTGGTGGTGTTTATTTTTTGCAAATATTTAGAGCAGGTCAACAAACAGTGCACATGAAAGTTGATATTACTTTCTCATAATGGCTATTTTAACTAGTAAGGGTTCAAATTAATTAAATTTCAAAGAGGCTTGCTATTGATTCTATTATTTTCTTCTTCAGCCTGGAAAAGAGAGAAACGTCATCAGTCTGTGACTTCCTGATGAGGGGAAGAGGAGGAGCAGGCAGTGATCTCTTCTCTGTGGTGCCTAGTGACAGGACCCAAGGGAATGGCCTGAAGAAGTGTCAGGGGAGGTTTAGGCTGGATATTATGACTGCTTCTGTGATGCAGTCTTAGTTCTAGTTTTAGATTTTAGGGTAGTAGCAATTAGCAATTCTTGAGTGACACAAGCCAGAGTTGAGCATTATAGTGTGGTTCAATTTCTTGTTTTTCTTCTAGTTTTACACCATTTCTAAAGCAAATGAGACTGTAAGCAAGCTAATAACTGATTTCCAAGTGATTTTATTTGATCAAGCATAAAAGAAAAACAAATGCTGATGTTAATGCATTGAACTGATCACTACCTTGTGTGGGTGAACTATGACTTAGTTTCTGCATGCTTAAGCAAGAAAAAAATTAGCTGAAATCTCTGCTAACAGTTCAATAAGCCAGGAATTTCCAAGGTAAACAGCTCACTCATTTACTTCAAGACATGTGCCCACAGTGCAGTTTCTTGTGCTTTACCTGTAGCTGTAGAGCTTCATACACTAACAGGTAAAGGAGGAGAACTGTGATACCGTAGGCAGATAGAAACAGCTCTGATGCAGAAATCCATCTGAGAAGCAAGTGTCCAGTATTTTACCAGCACCCTGGGTAATAAAATATTTTCTGATGTAGCCAAGCAGGTTTAATTTTGTTTGATTTTTTTTTCACAAAAGTCTGGTTTTCTGTCGTTCTCTCACTTTCTGCTGGAGTTGATGTTTTTAGTTTGTGTGACCAGAGTGCTCAGGCTGCAGCTCTCTCAAGAGTCTGGATCTGTGTGTGCTGGTGAGGATGCTTCTTTCACTCCAGCAGTTTTGTGTTGCTTATCTCTGTGTATAGTGTTTGTCATGGCATCAATTCTGATGTTTCCTCACAGCTGGGTAATATTTCAGTCTATTATGTGGCTTTATGGTTTGTTTTTCTTTGTACTCTATGAATTCCAAGCTGAAGCTGTTTGGAGAGAGTGGGGATGTTTTAGGTGTCCCTGGTGCATTTTCAGAAATGCTCTTGGAAGGCTTCTATCATGCAGAGAGAAGAATGGATGGGTTTTCAGTGAAACAACATCCTTGTTACAAGTGCAGACCCCGGATTTCCCTCCTCATGGGGATGTTTCTAAGCTACTTGTGGTCCTTCAAAAAAGGAAAAAACACAGGCTGACACTGAAAATTAATGGCCAGGATGTCATGGTGTACCGTGCTGCCAGGACTCATGCAGAAGGCATCTCTCAGCTTCTGTTCTTTCTGTGCTGCCTCTGATAAATAAATATTCCTTAGGCCAATTCCCTCATAGATCTGTTTGGAGCGCCCACGGAACTCTCCCTGCTGATTTGAACTCTAATTCTTAAAAGCAAATGTATATGCCCAAGTGTCCAAGGCACCGATTTTCTCATCATCTGGGATTTGCGCAGACATTCTCTCCTTGTTTTTCAGCTTCTCCCCTGGAATGGGAGTAGCTGTAGGGAAAACAACTGAATCTATCCTGCCTCCTTGCTTTTAACAAGCAACTGCATTTCGATGAAGCCCCAGGGAGAGATTCCACAGCTACAGAACAGATGCTCTCTTTGCTCAGAATCTGGGCTTTTATTTCTTCCTTAGACATTTGATCTGGCTGCTTATCCTGAGGTGTCTGCTTGTTGCTTCTGTTATAAGAGCGAAGAGGACTTGATCCTTCCTTGAATTGAGAGAAAATGTCCTTCAGCACAAACATCATTTTGAGATATTGTGGATGCAAAAGACTATGTGGAAGTGTCAATAGAGATGTTAACTGGATTAAGTGATGGCTGAAAATATGTGAAATTCTCTTTTCATCTGAGTGATAGTTGTTGCCTTGGGTAATATTACTTTGCAAAAGCATTTCTCTTGATGTAGTCCAAAGAAATGAAGTAACCACAAACTGTGTTTGTAGACTATTAATTTTTTTTTCTCCCTATATCTTCAACATAAAAGAGCTGGGAACAGAAGAGAAACCTTTCTTCTAAGACATAATCAACTATCTACAAAACAAATGAACCCTGAAGTACAAATACCTGTGATGCTTTTATGAGAAGGCTTGGGAGCTGCTGGAGAGGGAAATCAATGCTGTATTTGACTGCATCTACCAGAAATCCCCACGTTAGTGGTAGTCTGGTGCTGTTTGCAATGGTGTGGGGTGAATTCTGAATGTGGTGCTGTTTATAAAGAGTCTCAGAGCTGCCTGAGGATTTATTGACTGTGGGTACATTGGGCAGACTGATGACAAGCTTCTCCAGCCTTGCATCCTGCTCTTACTAACTCAGCTGGAGAAGCCAACTATCTCTGCAGCACCTGCGGAGTCCAAGTAAGGCTTTGCTTTCGTGGGGTCTTGAGGTTACAGCCAGGTTTTTATGTGCTTCCTGAAAGTTCTAGTTCTAAATCCCAGACTGCCCCATCTCATGGCAGTCATATTCAAGGGATGCCTTGTAGTCTTTTTCAATATTAAGGTGCTGAAAAAGCTTTTCAAGCATTTTGTCTTGAATCTTTCTATTTCAGAAGCATTTTAAACCTCAACTATTTTAAGAAATTGTCCTGGATTTTTTCATTTCCTTTGGAGACTTTTTTCCTTTTAGAAGAAGCTTTCTCCCCATGTTCCCCCTCAACCCCCACCCTGTGTCTTCAAATGACCTTCAGTGGAGTTGGAAATACATCTGGCTTCTGCAATCTCCTAGTTGTGCAACCAAAGCATACATAAAATGCTTGTAGAATAAAACTAATTTCTATGTCTGCTTGTTTTCTACTGGCTGTTACTTCTGGTAGTTTCTTTTTTGGTAACTACAACGTTTTACAGCTCCTCCACCTTTTGCCTTTTTTATATTCCTTTTCAAGCATTTTCATGCAAATGTTTAAATTCTTGAGTCATCTTGTAGAAGTGTTTTTTTGCCTTAGTTCTCATTTTTCTTCTTGCAACACACTCACTGTGTTGCTCTTTTACATAAATTCATGCGGTTATGTGCTCACACAGTGTAATTGCTAAATAGGTGAAACATGCTAGTCTGAATAATGAATTTTCTTGGAGAGTTCCATCTTGGATTTAGCCAGGTGGACTCCTCACTGTTGTTTCTGATCATGTTGCCAAGTGGTGAAACATTGAGATTACTACAAAGAGCAACAAATACCCAATTATGGGCCAGGTTTGCTCATGTTGAATTGCAACCAGGGATCTTCCAGTGGTGTAGTCATCTACTGCCTACCTGTTGGTGCAGCTGGATGCCATTTGGAGATAAGCTAATGTGTGTGTTGGAAATTATTATGAGGAGCAGCTCTAGACAGAACCATATCCAGACATTGAGCCTGCAGTAGTAAATATCGGGAGAGGGGCTTGGAGCTTAGAGAGGTATAAATATCCTTGGATCTGCATAAATTATGCCTTCTGCCTTCAGACTGAGTGAGGAGCTTTGAATGCTTCAGGCTAAAGGGTGCCCTAGCATGTGCCTGGAGGGGCTGCACACGCCAGTGTGGTGGTGTAGCAGACTCAAGTCCTGCTGTTCAGCTCTTCTTTGTGCCTGCCTCCTTGTCACAATCCTCTGAAAAGTGCCAAACTATACCAAATATACCAGGGAAACTGATGGAGGGCAGATTCTAAAGGAAAGTGATGAGCTATGGGAGCAATGTTACTATTTCAGTCACATCACAGAAAATGCCAGGTCCAATTTCAGATAGTGCAGGTTCAAGTTAGGTTTCTTGAACCCTGAGGCATCCTGTTTGGTGCTCAATAGATATCTGCTGCACTAAAGGAGCTTTGCAAGGACCTGGCAAAATAAAACAACTGCGTAGCACATGGAGGGTCAAACTGATCCTTGGTGTGTAGAAGTTAATGTACAACAGAAGGAATAATGTGTGCTGTTTACATTCTTTTTTACTGGCTTCAGAGCTAACTGCACTCCACAAATAACAAATGGTTTGTCACCATAAAGAAAGGTAATTGCCAGCAGGTTGTGGAAAGAACAAGGGAAATAATGACAGTCACCCTCAGTGTGGTGTGCAGCCAACTGGAAACAGTGTGTGCTTTCTTAGCCTGCTGCTGACAAGAGTGTAGAGATGGAGGTGGGAGAAGCAAAAAATAATTAGTGGTATGGAAAGATTCTGCTAAGAGGAGGTGTGCAGAGTCTGGGAGCATTTTCCTGGAGACAAAATGACTAAAAGAACCACTGAAGAAAGCTCCAAAATGGATTAAGTTGTGTATTGTTGGATCGCTGGGCAACAGAAGTATTAACACTCTTCTCTCCCCCACCCTCTCATGACTGCAGAATAACCCTTTCACCTACATGGGCAGTTACTTTAGTCAAGAAACGTGACAGGAACCCATCAGGATCTTGGGCAACAGATGAGGATAGTTGGAGGGGAAACATGACCACAAAATGCAGTGGGGAATTTGAACCAGTGATGTGAGAGTGTTGCTGCAAGCAAGAGGAAGCAGCAGCACTGTGGGTTGGGGCCCTGTAGGTTGGCACAGCTCTAATGGTTCTGTGAAATGTCTGAGATGTACCTGGAGTCTGTGGTTTTGTTGGTTAAACCCTACAACTTCTGTGATCTGCAGCTTCTCTGGAAGCGGCAGCTCCAGCTGCCACCTCCTGCTTCTTGAGTTTCCTGACCTGGGGCCACACAGGGAGCTGCTCAAACCAGGCTGAAAGCTGCTTGCATTTTGTGACTTTATTTGAATTGCATGTTAAACAGTGAAAAAGTTCCTCGTTTAGCTAATGATGCTATAATCAGGTGAGGCTTTTTTGCAGAAAAATAGGCAGCTCTAAATTGCCTTTTAATTTAGGTCATTTCCAGTTTCAAAATGTGGGGGTAAGTGGTTTCAAAGCTTGTGCCTGTGGGAGTTGCTGTTCAGCATGGTCAATGTTGCTAAAACATCAGAAGGATGTTCCTACAGACATATGAGAAGTCATGGGAAGTGTTAGCCACAAGGTGCTTCAGGAATTGCTGACTTGGTTCATTGACTTTAGCTTGGTTTAAAGCGAGAGAAGACATGTAACGTTTTTTGACTGTGTTTGTAATTCTTTTTTTAAATTACATGAGTGATTTTTGGCAGGCGTAGTTTATTAGCTTCAAACAAAAAGTCAATATTTTATAGAAGAGAATAAAAGGCTTCCCAAAAGCCTCTGAATATTTCAATGACAATTACAGGACTTTTGTTGTTGTTTTGCTTTTATATTCTCTGTAGGTAAGAATTATGTTTGTTTACACAACAGCTGCAAAACAAAACACCTTTTCCTTGTTTCTGATATTGTTTAATGAGGTGGTAATGGTATTTGTCTTTCGGTTTCTATTGGCTTTGTTCTTGGTATACAAAAGAGTTAATCAGCCAAATTACTTAATGGCACATAAACACTTCTGTGGCATAACAATCGCCAAAAGAAGCATCTAATTCTATTAAAGCTTCTCTTTATGTCCACACAAAAGAAATCAATTTTTATGTTTTATTTCATGATTCATAACTGCTTAGGAAGCAGTGCTCTTGGTGGTGCAGCTCTTTTAATGGCCCAGCTGTCTGCTGCTCTGGTGTGTACGTAATATCTGCATCATATTGTGGACTTTGCTCTGGAGTACTGAGAAAATCAGATAAGAATACATTGTTTGGTGATAAACTTAACTACCCCTATATTAATAACAACTGTATTGTCAGGGCTGCTCTATAAATCCATTTGACCTACTTGTAGCCATAAAGCCACAATAGCAATCTGTAATGCTGCAACATAAACTTACTGGCTTCTCATGACGAGCTGTTGTTAACAAAATTCACTGAAGACATTTCTTTAGCATAAGCTGTATTTATATACTGCAGCTGAAAGCTGCTTTAAGACTGAACATCTGTTTACAATTGGCTTGTGCTTTATTACTGCTTGGTGGAGAGCATTGTGAAAGATACTTCAGCACCGTCTGGCTTACATCACCTTCATGAGGTTTGTTTTTTTGGAAGCTGAGAACAGCCTGACCATCTGATAACAAGAGTTGGCTAAGAGGGGTTGGCTTTAGCCACAGGGCTGAATTTGCTTATCAGTTCATTTGTTTGCTCTGAGAGAGGCTGGCTGACCATTAAATGGTAGTTTTGGAGTGCTGGAGGAGCTCTCCTTGAAGCATCCTGGTGCTGGATGGGAGAGGGGTCACTGGCTGTCCTCTGTGGGGGTGGGCAGGGACTCTGGGCTGTGGTACCCCTTGAAAAAAAGGGCAGAGATTGTCGAGAGCCATCCCTTAGATGGTGTTCAAGACAATTAGAGAGCAGTGGTGTGCAAGCAAGGCTGGGGTGAGCTGTCTGGGGCACTGGGATTTACTCTCCTCAGGAAGAGTGATTGCCACGGCACAGCATAAATCAGTTCTGGGGGCTGAGCCAGCTCTCCTGGGCGAGCACTCCTCTCCTGTTCTTTGCAGAGCTCCTGCTAGCAAGAGTGGTGTTCTACCTCACACCCTCCTTCAGTGAAAGCAGGATCACTATAAAACACGTGGCTTTTGCATCTTCAAATTTACAGAAACCTTTTTAACCTGTCCAAAAGCAAGTTTTCACTGGAGTCATATTTTTAGCTTTTTCTAAGTTATAGTAGAGATGTAACAGAGGAGCATGGAATGTATTTTACTTATGCAATTTATTCCATACAATGGATAAGGGGTAATATAACTCTCAGAGCTGATGAACATACTGTGCATGTTGTGGCTCTACTGGGTTGAAACAGTTCAGTTATGTTGCCTGTATTAGATGGTTCTCAGAATTTTTTAAACCCGTGGATGTATTATGCCTGTAAAGTGTTCCAGTGCTTGACTAAGATGCCAAGACTGCTCACAGGAATGCAAATATCACCTAATATTTGTTTTCGTATTTTAGCATCCCATCTCTCCCTCAATAAACAGAGAAAAACTTTTTGTTTTTTTTTACACTTAAAGCAGAAGAGTTGTCACTGGTGAGTACTTAACATCTTGGGAAGAAAAGAGCAACAGCACAAATCCAAGGAAGTTAATTCATACCTGATAGAGTGTTTCTTCTGGATGGAGAGGAGAAGAGCTCCAGTCACAGGAATCTTTTCCCTGGTTTTGCTGAGTGGCAAGTGTTGCTATTGTGTATGATGTGCCTCCTGCATAAGTAATGTCATTACTTGCTGTGCCACATGGATCTGCACTTGCCTGAGGTGGAAAGATTTGGGCTGAGGTTGTTGGGGAGGTTATGCTCAGAAGATGTAGACTGAAAGTTAGAAAGGAGACACATGGAAATTTGTGCCTTGAAGGTTTTTGTAAGACCCATTGCTGCAGCAGCAGAGTGCCTGGGCCTTTAAGAACTGTGGAATAGATATTGCTCTTCCTGTGTCAATTTGCTGTAGCATCAGTATAAAAGAGAACTTTAGAAAAAGCCTTTCACCCAGAAGCATGATCTGACTCTTGAGAAGCATTGAAAAGCCTCAAATCCTTCTCAGAAAAATGCAGACAGAGGAGGTGCTTGACTGACACTGTGATGGGGCCCACTGAGCTGTGTGACTCCTGCCATGGGAAGCTATGCAAACTAAAAGCTGAAGGAATTCATGGTGGTGAGGGAGAGACTGTCAAGGATTGTATGATGCAAAAAACCAAAGCCACTTTTTCAGAAGGTTTTTGTACCAAGCAGCAGCAGTACTTGCTCAGTAGAAAAATGGGCACAGCCATGCCCTGGCTTGGCACTCTTTAATCATTATTAACAACAACAGGCAGTGAGGGCAGGGACCCCTTATACTTGACCTGATTTAGTGTGTAATTCTCCTCTGTTTAAGTAAAAACTAGCTTAAAAGGAGCTATTTCACAATATCTTGTTTAGCTGAGCTGATAAGTCAGCTCCTCAGATCTTTGAGTGACTGCTTCATGATTACAAAGAATTAATATTGAGATCCCATCATTGCATTGATCTGTTGAGAGAAGCCCTGTCAACCATTTAACCTCTATGGAATTACCAAGTTGCTGGCTCTTCTAACTCTTTGCATTACAAAAATTGAATTTCATGTATAAATGCTAACTACTTTACAGAGTACCAAGTAGGAATTTAATGCTCTCAGTAAAAACTGAAAAACTGAGTATTTGTAATAAGTTTATTAATAGTTTGTTGCTTCAATTGCTTGTTATCCACTGGCAGAATTACAGGTTCTTAAGGCATTGCTTCAGCTTTTCCCTACTCCAGTGGCTGCACTCTTGGTGGTGTGGTGTGTTTTTTTTTTTTTTTTTTTTTTTTTTTTTTTTTTT
>VWZU01001021.1:1254657-1280549 GCA_013397095.1 Sterrhoptilus dennistouni
TTTTTTTTTTTTTTTTTCCCTTCATGACAGCAATAAAATCATCTCTAATTTAACTAAACCAAGGGGTGTAACAAATCATTATCAAAATACCGATGGGCAAAATACTTATGGGACACTCTGAACACTTTCCTCCGAGCTTTCTCTAGGAATCTGAGGGGTTGTAGTCCTGACTGACAAATGACTTTGTGTTAGGACAGCTGTTTGGGGATGGTGAGTGCTGTACAATATGGTAGTGCATATGGGGAGGGTTGTCTGCAGCAATTGTGTTATGTTTTGAAATGACTCAGCACTGGGTCTATGAGACTTTGGGAAAGCCTGGGTACAATAGGAATAATAAGAGAGGACCATTTTTCTTATCCTTTTCTCAAGTCTAACATTCCAGAACAGACTGTGCTGTACTGCTGCATTTCTACATGGCTGAGCTTGAATCTCTCCACTTCAAACACAAGACATGGTTTTCATCTGCATTGTGACAACTAGAATTGAGCAAGGCTCAATTAGGGGAGGCAAGGATGGATGTGTGTATAACTGCTGGGTTTGGATAGCTCTGAGAAAAAAAAAAAGACAGCAGTAGGAAAAGGAGGAAAGTGAAAAATGGGAGAGAGCAGGGAAGAGGCAGTGTCCACTGCTTCCCCTCATGCAAAGGATTCTGTTCGTCCTGCCTAATTTACCCTATAGCAGTGCCTTTTTCCCTGGTTTCATTCCAATTCTAGCACATCCCATTTCTGATCCATGCTGTCCCCTGTTTCCTGACAAGGTGTTTTTCTTCAGTCTTTGCCTGCAAACTGAGTTTTGATCCTGTTTTCTTGCTTGTCCCCTCCCAGGTGGTCATTTTACCACTGCATTGTGTTCTCTTGCAGAGATCTCCCCTGTCCTTATCCTTCAGTCTTATTCCAGATCTGTGTTTTCCTTCCCTTTTCCAAGTGGCCTTGTCTAATCTTCTTCACTGCCATGGTTTTTCTCTTGGATATAGGACTGAGTTTGTACCTGCTCCTAAGCAAATGTTTGCATATTTGTGCACTGAGATGTGCTTGAGGATGCTTGGAAGAATGGTCATGTAGCTATTTTGGAAACATCAGTTTCAGTATCTGACCTAGAAACTATCTCAGTCTGCCAGAGCAAGATGGAACAGCAAATTGAATTTTATCTGCTTGTTGAAAGCTGGGAAAAGGAGGAAAAAAAAAGCTGTTTTTCTTTTTTGATGCTTAAGAAGTTTTGATTTTCTTTTTGTGCTACAGCATTTGAATAGATTGTTCATTGAACTCTTCAGCATCCTGTCATCTTAATTTACCTGAAGCATTGTGCAGTTCTATCTTGTCTTTGTGCACTTGCACTGGCATCCAATTACTTTTCCCCGTGTTCTCCTGGTGTGATGCTGTAGGTTTTTAGGAGTGAGGCTTCTTTACTAGGTAATACACTTCACAGGGCAATTCAGGAGAGGGAAGAGACTGGCAAAATTCATGGTGTGATCCTATCACTACTGTCTTTTGAGGAAGGTAACCACTGGACTATGCTCACTCACACAGTCCCTCTGCTGAATGACCAAATAACAGTTGTGTTTATGCTCTTTTCAGAAGATCTTCACAGACCATAATTTTAGGAACAGATATGGGGAACCCCCAAGCTTTTTCCTTTTTCCTAAGTTCCAGGGAAAGTTACTTCCCTTTTGCATAAAATGCCTTGTTGTCAGGGTTCTGTGTTGGTTTTATATCGTTACAGATCCCTTAAGTGAAGCTGGTGGAAAAAGCTGCACCTTCAAGGTGTTGAATATTCTGAAAATTGTGATCTAATGTTATTCTGTGTGGCATATTCTGTTATTCTGTGTGGCACAGATTCTCTAATAAGACTGTCTACAGTGCAAAATATATATATAAATAGGAGAGTTTCTATATATTGGAAGTGCATTGCTCTGGTGAAGGGGTTTGCAGCTTTCCTGCAATATCTTTATGACAAGAGAAGGAGGGGGAACTAAGAAGTCCTCTTTAAAGTTCACTTTCCAGCTGCTTGGAAATGTGCCTGGCATGGCTGCAAACAATTCTTGTTGTACATATGACTTCCACCAGCAGAAGAAAAGCCTGCCCTGAGGGGAGGGAAGCCAACCGTGAAAGCTCCTGGACCACAGGAAAATGGAAGAATTTTCCATTTCCAAAGGAAAAATGAGTTACGAACTTCCCTGTAACTTATGGGGCGTTGACAGAGGCAACATCAGTTTCTGCAGCATGAAGCTCAGCAAGTTCTCACCCTGTTTCTACAGGTCACCCTGACCGCACACAACTAGTTCAATCTCTCTTCCTTCACCTTAAGTGTGTCCTTCCCAGACAGTATAGTTAGCAATCTTTTATGCAAATTATGGGTGTGAAGTAAAAAATCAGAGAATAAAGTAGTTTCTCATTTTTTCCATAGTGAATTTTACTTGTCGTAGTCGCTGAATAATTTTTTCGTGTAGCATCATTAACGCTTTTATAAGGTGTCAAAAATCAATGAAAATTTAAAGCATCTTTTTTCAGCAACATGAAAGCGTTGATACTTTCAAGTCTAATTTTCAACTGCAGAAGATTAATCTTTCAATTTTGCTTTGTCATCCCCTTGAAAACAGACAGATAAAAGTTTTCTGATTCAAGAAACTTCTTAAATTGGGTCCTTTGTATTAAATTTTTAATTTAAAAATATGCTTACAGAAGTTTTAGGTAATTTAGGTAATTTTTATCTGGTTTGTGGATAGAAAGTAGGTTTTTTTTGTTAAGGATTGTTGCTTTAAACCTGTAGGGCTTTGGTTTATTCTGGATGATCACCTGGTAAAAGTTATGTTGTTTTCTTGTTTAGGATGGAACTATCACAGTTAGGGTAAATAACTTTATTAATCTTTTTTCTCCATAACTGAAGTTGTGCCTTTACCTGACATCCTGAACTTCATAGCTATTAAAACAACTTTGGTTGCTGTGGTCAAAGGAGTGACTTGCGCGCTGAACTTGCATTGTGTGGCATCAAGTCAGCTGGACTTGGTCATGTTTCAGGTTGAGAAACTTCATATGCACGAAACAATTTACCAGGGCAAGATTTGTCCCTGAGCACAAAACTATTTTTCATTCTTATGAATTTTCTCTTTACATTGTGTCACATCTCCCTGCCTCTGTATTGAGCCTTTGTGGATAGTTTTATCAGCAAATGGTTGGAAGTGTGTAGGTGTTGGGTTCAACCAATGATTTGGATTCAACTCTAAAAAAATACCCTTCACGTAACTTTGCTCAGGAAATGCATCTGTGTGGGCTGTTGCATTATCCAAGGTGTCACAGACAGGAGGGAGTGTAATGATGAGAGCAGATACATATCCTGACCTGAAACTGTCCTGGCTGTCATATTTTCTAGGAACACAGGGTATGGGTTCACTAAAGAAAGACAGGAAGGTCTGCATTTATCTAATCACTGAGTCTTTAAAAATATATAGCTGTACACTCTAATTTCTTGTTCAAATATTGCATGCCCAATTTAATTTACCATCCTTGAGTAAATTTTATTTCACTAGCTCAAGTTAAACCCCCAGACACTTAACTATTATGAAAGCATATAGTTGATATTTTAGAAAACATCAGTTCATGTTAGGTTGATACACTGGGGAGAGAGGGAAATGTCACTGATTGGTTAAAAGCACTATTTTATCTTCAGATGCCATTTCACACTTCTAATACCAGGGAAGTACTCTTTTGATTCATGGAAAATAGAAATATCAGAAGTCAAGTTTCATGGTATGTCAGTGAGTGGTGCAAAGCAATGTTTTTCAGCAGCACTTCTGCTCTTTTAGAGGGAAGTCTCTGGTTTTTTGTTTTTTTTTTTCAGAATCAGTAAAAAGGTGATGTGTTCTTTATCAAGATCCTTCCAGCTCTATCAAAAAGAGACATTCAGGACAGTTAGTGGCTTTCTGAACTTCAGTAGCAACCTGCTGGAAGATACGGGAGGGGTGGAAGAAAATGTTTTAGTTCTGTGAAGCCCCTGATGCTTTTTCTATGGAGACTGCACTGCATTTTTGATTTTGCATGGGTCTTCATAGGGCAATTTCTTCACCTTCCATTCTTTCTTGGGTTATTTTACCCTGCTCTGTGCATGGCATGCAGAGGAGAAATACACCTGCTGAAAATACCACTCAGCTTATATTGGGACAGAGGCTATTTGGTAATTTTTGTTTTCTAGTTTAAAATTGCTGAGTAATTGCTGCTGTGAAGGTTGCTTTGCAATATTATGGCTTAAGATTCATATAGGACTGCTCTGAGATTTTTCCTGTTGATATCGATATGAGAATCTCATTGCAAATAAAATTTTAGACATGAGATAGATGCAACATCTCTGAAAAGACACTTTTGGAACTTTTCTCTTAAAAAAATCAACTATTGCTAGAAGGAAAAGCAAGAAAAACTTGTTAGAAAGGCATCTTCCCCTTTTATCCTCACCAGAAAATGTTTGATGACTGTACTCTGTGTTCAGAGAACAGGTTTATGGAGCGTTTGCTTCAGCTAAGTAAAAACTGCCAAAGATGGATGTCTGTGTTCAAGTGGTTCACATTGTGGTCATGTTTTCTGATTCAGTATCATTTAAAGGGCTCGCTGGCTGCCTCTGATATTTCCTTAAGTCTTTATGTCATTGAAAAGGTGAAAGCTAAAGCAAGGAAACTGAATTTAACTCAGTGGGAGGTTTTAACCATAAGTATGTTTAAACTAAACATTCTGAAAATTCCTGTTCCCCCTTCCTCCGCTCTTCATTATAATTCTCTTTTATTTAAATGATCTCAAAGTGCAGCCTCGTGTGTGTGTGTTTCCTTGCCAGGATATCCTGGGACTGTGAACCAGGAGCAGAGGAAGATTTTACATAACAGGCAATAAATACAGAAGAAACTCACTTGTGTTGTGAGCCATGCTCAACAATAGAAAAATCTGACCTTGAGACAGTGCCTGGTTGTGTCCCTTTATTTATAGGGAGCTGTGGGTGGGTTGAAAACCCCTGAAATTACAAGGTTTGCTGCTGGGCTCCCAGTGGAGTGTGCATGTGGAAAAAGGGCATTGCCCATCTTCCTTCCCTTGGCCTGAAGATTTTACTTGTTTGGATTTTTTCTCTGGTAGTGCAGTGTGAAGGAGGGAATCTTCCCCACAATAAAACTGGACAATGACAACCTCCAGTATCATGTCTAAGACAAAAATGTAACTCAAATAGATTTGCAGTCCCTAAATGGCCATTCATTTTATTATTGCTCATCCTCACAATGAGGCACACGCTGCTGTCCTTGTTCCTGAGGCAGTGAAACTGGAGGTTAATTAATGTCCATGTGGTGTTGCTTTCTCCTTCTCACCATGCTCAGACATTGCTGTGAATGACACTGACTGTAACTTCAGGATACCTGTTGGAAAGCCCTAAATTTACAGCTCCCCATATTTTCTTTTTGTTTGCTTAAACAAACCCAGTCTTCTTCCCTGTATCCCTGCAACATCTATCTATCATGCATGTTGAAGATCCAGTCTGGGCTTTTTGTCATTCTGTACCCCAGCCCTGAACCTCTGATATTTCCTTAAGTCTTTACCACTGAAAAGGTGAACAATTAATGTAAGAAAGTGGAATTTAATTCACTGGGAGAGTTTTCCCCATTCCGTATCCCCCCCTGAAATCCAGTTCAGGTTTTCCCCCATTCTGTGTCCCAGCTCAATCCAGTCTGTTTTTTCTCCCATTCTGTATCCCAGCACAAAATCCAGTCCGGGTCTTCCCCCATTCCATATCCCAGGAAAAAAATCCAGTCCGAGTTTTCCCCGATTCAGTATCCCAGGTGAAATCCATCCCGGGTTTTGCTCCATTCCCAATTCCAGCCCCCATCTATTCTGGATCTTTTATCTATCTCAGCATAGAGCCTGCCAAACCTTTGCTATTCACCTTCAGCTTTAAACCAAATTTATTTTTTTTATTTACAAGTCTAGGTTTATGAAGTGTTTTGAGTCAGCTTTATGATCTATTGGAAAACAAATCTGTTTTAACTTAGGGTGGGGATCTTTGCCTTACCCTATAAAGCAGCACAACATGAATAAAGGTTGGGTTGCTGGAGAATTGTGCTCTCTTCTTCCCAGTTAATTGATATGTTAATTGATGTGTTGATTCCTGTTAGGGACTCTTGGTGATGAGGTACATTTTTCCCACAGGTAGGGAGGAGGTACAGGCAATGCAGTTTTCTGGTAAAGCTGCCTCAGATTGTGATGTGCAGGCTCTTATCCATCCCTTGACTCAGGACTGCAAAAAACTGTGTTTTTTACAATGGTAGTATAGGATTTATACTAAACTTAGAGCAGCTACTTCATTTTCAAAACTCAGTTATCTTCCTGATGTAGCTTTGCAACTTGTGCTGCTCACCTTAGCTTGGACAGCACTTCATTCAAGGCTGTAGTCTCTGAAATGATAGTTGAAAAAGCTATCTGCTGTATTCTTTTGAAGGATTCTGAAGTTATTAATTGTATTTTGTCTTGTTTTATCTTTGGAGTGGAGAGATTGATCTTGTATATCCCTAAACTACTTTTTTCCTTGAAATGTGAAGGTTGTTTACAATTCCTGATACTCAAATGCTTTCCTGCTGCTCCTGATGAGGAGGGAGATGGTACTGGGATGTATTTTTTTTCCCCTTGGATGTTTTAATACAAATAATTGAACTGACTTTCTGTAACTTCTAGAGAAAGTGCAGTGGGTTTGCTTCATTTACTCAGTTCTGGAAGAACTTGTGCAGAAGGAGGTTATTCCAAAACTCTGCCTGGCTTTATCTTTCCCTGTGAGCCTTGGAGAATGCCTGTGCTTGAGGCAAGTGCTGAATCAAGCCCTACTTGTGTTCAGCATCATGTGTTGTGGACTTTTAGCATGCCAGGCGTGTGTCCTCCACAAACAGGATGCTGCTGTGGGCTGATGGAAGCCCAGAACCTGCATTCCCACCTGGATCTGATCATACTTAATACCAGCACATCAGTGCTCTACTCCCATCTTAGGGTCTGTTCAGAGCCACAGGTTTGTAAGTGCTGTCATGATGCTAAAAACAGCCACCTTCTAGTTCTTGAATTTCCTTGCTTTTTCCTTCAGGATTGGGCACCATGTGTCTTATGGATGTTGCTAATGCCAGTTCTTTATATAGCAATTGCTGGATGGAGTCAGGTGGTTTCTTCTCAGTTTTAGTTTATCTTTTTAAAAAGTCAAGCTGGATATTACTGTATTATATTATTGTATATATGTATATAGAAATCTTCAAGTGAAGTTTCAAAAAGGCAGATGTTAAGGGACACATCTGGGCAGGGGAAGGGGGGAAATATAAATCTTGCAACTTCCAGAACCTGAAATGCCAGCTTTTTGACAGCCTGATTGTGGAAGTCCAGTTGACATGGACACAGATGCTCTGATTTGATAGTGATTTTCATTGAAGCAAAAAAATCCCGTCTTGGTGCTGAGTCATCTGGAGGTAGAGACAATTACAGATTCCTCCTCCATGTTGCTTCAGTGGGATATGAAGTAATTTGGGATAGGCCCATCCTTGGTGGGTGAAGTCTACTTCTAGTGATACTTTAGAGGTGACAATCCAGGCATTACCTGAGAAGTTGCTGTTAATTAAAACCCTAGCTTTCTTCTATGCTAAACTGATGCTGATGGTGACTTTGGTTTAAAATAGATAAATACATAGCCTTAACCTTTGGCAGAAATGCTTTGGATGACATTTCAATGTCCTCTTTGGCTGCCCTACCTTGACAGTGTTGTGTTTGGGACAAGAGCATGTGTCTCATCTCAGGAGAGCAGAAATAATATTGCTGTATTGTAGGTGCTTTGGGCAGTCACAAGCATAGTTGACACCTACTTTTAAATTAAAGGTGAATATTGAGGATAAAAGCACCTTGTTTCATGCTAAAATCCTGATAGGGAGGTCATTGTGCAATTTGATTTAAATATCTACACTTAAATAAGAAAACTGTCTTGAATAACTGTAGAGACTTGTCAGGTGGTTCCTAGCTTGTCAGGGGCTTCCAGTCCTGGCTCACCTTCTGCAGGATGTCTTGTGTTGGCTTAAAATTGTTACAGAGTGAAATCTCTGTCCTTAAGCCAGACATCTTCCTAATTAATTATCTTTGCTTTCCAAAGTAAGTACCTTCATGTAATATGGAATAGTGGCCTGTAGTTTCTAGAATTTGGAAGGTGGATTTAAAGCCCTTTATTACCAGAATTCTTTCCTTCAGGCAGTCAGTGCAATCCAATCTGTCTTGACCCATCCTTAGGTTAAACTATGCAGGCTGAGCTTTAATCTGTTCCTATTGTTGTCCTGCTAGTTCAGTATATGGTGAAATGACACATCTTTTTATTTGAATCACAATAATAATATAATCTAAATTCTCTTATTTAATTTTTTCCTTTCTGTTCTGTGGTATTGAGATGCACCTCAATGCCTGAAAGAAATAAATGTTAGTGTCATCTAAGATGACAGGTAAGATATGATGGAGGTGTCAGGTAGAAGCTGATGTCAGTTTTGTACAAAGCCAGATAAGTCTGGTACTTGGGGAGTAAAGCTTGTGCAAAAACTTTTCAAAATAAAACAAGATTAGTCAAAGTATCCTTAGACCTTCAGCAGTCCCCTTTCCACCAACTTGGAAAAAAGCAAAAGAAGACGGACTGCTTGATTACGGGAAGAGGTGGGTGGAAAAGCACTTAACTAGCAGGCAGGAGATGAGGGTTGTCTGAGCTGAACAATATCATGTCCCTGTGGCTCATGGAGTGGAAGGCAGCCTTGCAGCAAGCCAATGCCTGGCTTACTGACCTCAATTAACATTCCTTCTGTTTGTGCCAGGACTGGGCTTTGCTCTTCAAGCCTCCTAGGTGCACATTAGGTGAGCAGCAGACAAATGTAAATGACCTCATTTTATCACTTGGACGGTGTGAATGGCTCAGAGTCCACCTTTAAGTAAATTAGAAGGCTGGAATGAAGAGCTATAGCTCTCTGTGTGGTCCTTGGGGAGAACTGTACTCCTGGGGTGTTCTGAATTGCTCTCTGTATTATGCTTCGCAGATCACACAGGAACACAGAGTTATAGCTCAGCCCAATGCTAGTGTGAACTTGCTCTTCATTTGCAATGCATCTCAAACCCAACCCTGAACTTGTGTCTTAAATTTTTTTAAAAAATATTTCTGGTACTCTTTTATAGGAGAGATGTGCTTTACAGTCAGATTAAAAAAAAATAAATTACAAAAATCACAAACTGGGTGTCGCTTTGACTCTGTAATTCATGAGGAGAGACTGTACCTATAAATCACAAAAAAGGTAATAACTCCAACCAGATAGAGCACTTGTGTAAGCTTGTAACCTAAAACCATGATCTTTGGTGGCCTAAAATTCAGGTTAAATACTGTGCATTTTATGAATAGACTGGCTCTGACAGACAATAAGAAAAATGAATGCAAATGCAGAGAAGGTCTTGAATCAATTTTCAATCTGCTTTTGTCTTGGTAATGCTTTTAACTGAAATTACACTGAAAAGTGTATTGCTGAAATAGGTCATCTCTGAAAACTATCAGGTGGTAACTTAGCTTTCTCTCATCCAGCTTCCATACATTTGGAAGAGATAGTTTTTCTTCACACGTAAACAGTTAGTTTTGGTTGCAAAAGATTGAAATGTGACAAGGAACTCATAGATAAATCTATTGTTCCACTATGAGAATGCTGCAGCTCCACAAATAACTTGGATTTGCTCTCACACTGTTTCTGAATTGTTTTCAACCCTCAGCCACAGTTACTTGTTTTGTTATTTATTTAATATACTTATAAGGAGGTAAAAGGAAGGTTTCCTTCAACGTCAGCCTTGGCAAGTAGCAGAATTCTTAGCTTGGAGACCCATGCCAGTATGTGAAATTCCTGCTTTCATCATTTCACAAGTCCATGAACTTTCATTATTTTATTACTTTGCAAATATGAAGATGCAGACAGAAGTTAAAAATTAGCATCTCGCTCACAGATCTTGATTTGTTTTCCAAATACTTCCTTGCTTCCTCTGCCACTTAAACTCATGGTGGAGCCCAGCTTCTACTAAACCTCTCTGATATCTTCTTCTTTTACCCAAGATTCACATTTGTTGTTTGCGTTACAGAAAACTTAATTTCCCTTAGACTTCATTTTATCCATCCAGATGGATTTATTTTCAGTATGGACAATGGGAAAGGACAGCAAGAGATGCTTTCAGATTGCATAATATATAAAAAGGCTCACTGTGGAGGAAGTCCTGGTTCCAAAATCTATAATTTCTCCCATAGCTGACTCCCTCAGGTATTAAATACTTACCTCTGTTGCAGTCCATTTGCCTGAGTGATATAGAATATCATCTTTATTAGGGCACCTTATGAGAGTCACATCCAGAGATAAAGGACTTGTGATTTTTTTTTTCCCCATTGTTTTGTTAATGTCTGATTCCTTATTAAATAATCCCAGCTGGCTTCCTCACCCTCCAATTTCACACTCTTGGCTCCATTCTCTCAGCTTTCATGGACAAAAGCTGAAATCTTTTTGTATCTCTTGCAGTTTGTTTGGGGATAGGGATCAAGTTTTCTTCAAGTCATGGTTCTCTTGAGTCTCCTCTTCTGGTTCTGACGATGACCTTGATGATGGCCCCAAAAGTCACCCTTTTGATGGCCCTGCTTCTTCATCCTCTACTCTGCTTATCCTGCTTGACTCTTTTTGGTAAAGCTTTTTTACTGAGTGACTTTAAAATTCTTGACTGCTGTAATCGATCTGGAGGACAAAGAAAGAAAAAAGGGGGGGAATAATAAAAAAAAAAATGCACAATGCCACTGCTCACCTTGTGCTGGCTGATGCCAGAACCCTCTTCCTAAACCCACACTGGCCACCTTTCTGGTTAACTCCCCCCAGTTTAAGTCCTCGGCATGACGTTCTATGGTGTGGAATATTTCTTTGGCCATTGGCTCACCTGTCCTGGTTGTTCTCCCTCCCTGTTTTCTTTTGTGCACCTCCTCAGTGGCAAAGCATGAGACAAGGGAAAAAACTGTCCTTGACTTAGGATAAACATAACTTAGCAAAACCTCAAAACATCAGTGTGTTATTAACACCACTCTGAATCCAAAACACAGAGCTGTACCAGCTACTGATAAGAAATTAACTCTACCCCACCTGAAACCAGGACAATATCCACCCCTGCTCTACCGCCTGAGACAGCTGTCACATCATGTCCCACTTTGGGGGTTTTGTGTTTGAGGTTTTTTTTAGTATACATACAAATTGGATAGACATTTAGCAAAGATACAAGGTTGTTTATCTCCCTCTTTGGAGAACTGCACTCAGAACACCTCTAATGACCATGGCATTCTGCTTAATGAGCAAATGGAGTACTGGGCCATATCTGATAATGAAAAGGAGATAAGCTTAATTAACTTAGCACCCAACTAATCAGCAGTTAATGTAGCCCTGAAAATTGATAAGTTATTTAGTCTCTGAGGTTTGGAGTGTGCATGTAGAGAAGGGAAAAGTTGGCCTTTCTTTATGCCTGAAGTAAATAAAAATGGCCAACAGAAATTGATGTGACCTGGAGGTTTCTGTCAGTGGTGTGCCCTTGATTTTGTGCTCTCTTCAGCCATCCAAAAACTGTTTATAACTCTAGAATGAAGCTTTTTAAGTTGAAAGCCTACAGGCAGTTTCTCTGGAGGATCTGTTGGATTATAAGCAAAAAAGCCCTGCCACGTGGACTTAGGAGGATTGGATTCTGCTGGATTGGATTAGATTCACATTTAAACCACCTCAAAGAGCGTTTTTCGGTTTCCCCTGTGTGAATATCCCAGAATAGCTCCTGGGATTTTATTCAAAGTAAGTATTAAGTCACAGTGCCTGACTGGACACCTGCAAATATCTCTGCCCTGATTTTTTTGCTTGGCTACAGACAATGATTCAGAACTAAATATAAGATAATTTCTTCCAAAATCTTTCCCTCTCAGCAGGAATTTTTCTATTGCTCAGAGGAATGGCTTGGTATTTGGAGCCCAAACAGTGATGTTTGAAGAAGAGGCCATCAATTTAGTTCCCTGCACCACAAGGGATGATCAATGGAAATCTTGCTTCCACTTTTCATGTTCAGAAATCACAGGTTAACAGAGAACTTAGTACAGCAAGAATCCTCTTGTTCCACTTTTTCCATTTTATGAGAGCTGGGCTTCTTTTTCACAACTTTTTTTTCCTTAATTTTAAAATGTTAAATGGTTTTCACACAACATCTTGATCAGCAAGTAGCAATTAAGAGGTTTTTTTTTTTTAATTTCCTGAGGATTTTTACATTTATTGGAAGAGCAGAGAGCTAAATGTGCTAAATGGAACAGTGGCTGAGTGCCCTGAATCAGGAGGAGCAGCAGCAGTGCTTGGATGTTGATTCCATGGCCCTTGAGTTGCTGCCTTGCCCCTGATTTTAGCAGCAGGTGTCTTTAGAGGATGCTCCACTCACCATCCCTTTCCCTCCAGGAAAGCGGTCCTGGGGAATTGCAGCTCTCCCAGTGGGATGGATGGGAGTGGGAAAGGTGAATCCCTCTGCCTCCTCTGGGATTTCTTGCAGACTTACCTGACATGTAAATCCCTGCAGATACAGACTTCTGCTTTCCTGCTGTTGAAAGACTGAACATTCTACACACTTGATAAATGGGGAGCCACTGTGCAAATGCGGAGGGAGTCTACATTCAACTTTCTCCTTTGTCTCTTTTCTCCTGCTTGCTAGTGCTGCCTGTCTTTAAAAAGTCATTATGGTTATAAAACAATGAAAAAGTGATTTTTTAAAAATTGTATATGGGCAAGAATACTCCTCTCAGCTTTTGATTTATTTCAGTGCTAGGCTTTAGACATGATGTTTTGTGAGTTCAGGCTCTGCAGACCTACCCTAAATATACTCTACATATATTGCTCTGAATAAAAATCCTTGATCTGTCATCATCAAACTTCGTTTAAATTGGGTTTTAACCTGATCACCTTACCTCATCTGATGCATCAGCTGTGAATCTTGAGAAACTTCAGAAACTTGGGAATTTGCTTGTGGAACAAAGGGGAGCTTTGCCAAGCCCCTTCTCCAAAGCATCCTGTAGCCTTTCAAATGCCAGATTTCACTTGGCAGTGTTGGATTTCTGTGCAGTCAATAATGTGCAACGAAGGTATTGAGAAAACATCCTGTCCTCGAAGATGGATGCTTATTATAGTGATGTCTGAGATTTCAGCTTTTTGTCAGATCAGTGCTGCAAAGTGTACACAGACACTGACTGAATCGTTAATGGGTTTTGTAAAGAATGCTAATGGAGTTGTTATAGCAGTGGTGATCTGAGAACCAAAGCAAGGCAAAGACTTCCTGCAGAAACAGTACTTTTAGACTTACTGATAACTAGCTCTTGCCTGTAAAGTTCCTAGAGTAATGCTGCTTTGTTATTAAAAATATTTGGAGCCCAGACCGGAGATTGTAAACATCTGTAAATATGAAATTTGCTTTAGGACAGACTTTGGAAGGAATCCACGCACAGTCTTCGTGTTTCAGTTGTTATTCCTCACCCACTCTGCTTTGCTAACCGTGGTTTTAACCAAGCCAAAAAGGACGTGGGCAGTGCTGGGCACTTTGGTTCTCTATGTGACATTGCACTGAGTGAAATAATGCATGTAGTGGAGAAAGGCACTGAGGAAAACACTGAGTGGCATGCTTTTCTTAGATATTTCTAAGAGTCTCCGTGTTCTGCAGTGAGCACATTGTCCATGCAGCCTGCTCGGGGTGGTGATGGCCTCTCACCCCCCTGTGCTGCTGGAGCTCCCTGTCCCCACTTCTGGTGTGGAGTGTGTTCTGCCAGACTCTCGTGATCCACCCTCAGGGGCGTTAATTGTCATCCTTAGGGGTGCAATGGATTATAAAGGAGCAATCCCTGTGTTGCCTTTTGGTGGTTTATCACTTTGCACAGCCTGAAAATCAAGTTGATTTCCTGTGATATTTGATGGTCGGATTGCAGGGCTGATGAAGGTGGAAGGGCTGGCAAGGCTCTTGCTGGAGGGAATCTGGAAGGAGGGCAACACCTCCTCCTTCACTGCCACCAACATCTGGCTCTGACACAGCTGAGCTGCATCCTTCTGGAATTTCCATGGTTCCATGGTACAGGAAGGCAGTGGGCCGAACTGCTCTTGGACACCCTTGGGAAGGTACCAGACTTAGCCTAAACTAAGTTTCAGTTTCCTTGCCTTCCTTGGAGGCTTTCTTTAATTGAAACTGGAAACTGAAGGAAGGGAAAGTAGCATGTCAAGGGAGATGTGCCTCCTACAGGGATGTGAATACAGAAACCAAAACCTCTTGCATGCTGCGGTTGTCTTCTTCTGCAGCAGCAGCTGATTTGAGATTAGAAACCAGATCTTTCACAGATGGACTGATGGCGAGGTGAGAATGGTTGTTCTTGTCTCTAGGAGGACTTCCTTCTTCTGTGGCTGTGGAAAAAACCCAAATATGCAGCCCAACTGTAAGATGGGAAGTAGGGAGGGTGGATTTTTTTGCACTGGTGTGTCAGTAAACCTCAAATGAACACCTACTCCTGGAGTGAGTTCAATGGTTACAGGAGTCTGATAAGGATTGAATTACAATTCACCCTTAGGTATCCCAGGTTGGATTTGAGAGCACATATTCTCTGTCCCGTGTGCTTTGCTCCCAGTGTATGGCCTTTCTGTTTGCTTCACTTGGCTAAATGGGCAAAAGTCATTTCAATGCAAAAAGAACCACCTGAAGTATTTAGGGGCAGAGCAATTGCAGAGAAGTTTTTCTGGATATGAATTTTTATTTAGAAAACATACACACAGTATCACTGGTTTAGAATCATATCCGTGTACATACATATAAACATATTTATGAGCATGTATATGGATATAGTTTCTGTTTGCACAGCATGGCTCCTGAACTCTCATGTTGTCATAACACCATTTCCTTAATAAAGGGGTCTTCGATATGTGTCTGCACCTTTCTGTATTAATTCAAGCCAAACATCACTGATTAAAGGGTGTAATGTTAAAGATGAGCTCCCATGAGTCCTTAATACCATATTAATCCATCCTTCTCATTGCCTCATACATTTGTGAGAAGTGCCATTTCTGAGTCTGGTCACACCATCCCATGGTTGCACACCTGTTCTGAACCTCTTCAGCTCCTCTCATCTGATAATCTCCCAAATTTCCAGCTAGAGACTTGCTATTAATTTGCAAATATTGCAATTATGGCTTTGTATAGGGCGTTAAGTGGCTTTTAGTTGATTGGAGGGGTAAGTCAGGGAGGAAGCTCTTTTCTGTTTAATATTTCTCAATAGGTTGTTTCCTCAAAGGTAAGTTTTTTAGCATAAGATACAGGAATTTGCCTACACAAAACCTCCTAATTTGGAGGAACTAAATATGGAAAAGACTCCCACTTCCATTGTCTCTTTTATTCTGTTCCCTAAATGCCCCAGTTGGATTTCTAATGAAGTATTTCCTCTAGCTGTCAGGAAAGTTTACACTGGGATCATAACTTTGTTTCCTAGCAACTCTGCATCCTCCTGCTCATAAAAGAGGCTGGCTTATAGTTTTAATTAATGCAATTCTAAGCCATGGGCAATGAACAGAAAATGCTGTGGAAGAATAAATGTCACCTATACTTTAAAGAGAAAGTAAAAAGTTCACATCATAATTGCTTACCTGTTTTAGCACTGTGTTTAGTTTAGATAAAATGAATATTTTTAAATATTTCTTTACATTTAAAATTAAGTTTTTCAGTTATGGTTGGCAATGTGGTTATGACCATTTGGCTTTGGGACAAGGGATCACTGGCTCAAAGGATTTCAAATGGACTTGCATCCCTGCTCTGCAATACTTGTGTAATGCAACTCACTGGAATATTTGCAGCAGTCCCTGCATTGTGATATTTTCTTAGCCTTCCTCATGCATGAAACATAATGCATTGAAGTATTTTTCTCCACTCTCTCATTTCATTATGTCATTAGAATGTTTTGAAAGTGGAAGTTGAAATAAAATATTTTTAACCATATTACAGGCAGCACATGGATGGCAGCTGTGTGGGAATTATGCTTCCCCTGGAAATTTAGGAAGAGTTAAACATCTGGTTTGTCGCTGAGATTTTTGAAGTCACTAATGAGATGGCATGGAAACAAAGCTAATGGGACAAGAGGCAGAAACCTGTGCACCTTAACATGAAGAAGAACTTTTTTCATGTGCATTGTCTGAGCACTGGAACAGACTGATCAAAGAGGCTGTGGGGTTTTCCTCCCTGGAGATACTCCAGAACCACCTGGGCACAGTCCTGTGCTGTGTGCTCTGGGATGACCCTGCTTGAGCAGGGAGGTTGGACCAGATGAGCCACTGTGGTCCCTCCCAGCCTGACCCATTCTGTGAAAACACACTGCTGAAATAAGGGGTTAACTGTAAGAGTGTAGGACATGCTATGATGGTTTACAGGAGTGATAAATTTAGCCTGGGATCTTGTCTTCAATAGAGATGATAAGAAAGGGGAAAGACCTTTTTTTAAAGATTTTGACACCACAGCAAAAAAAAGAGGGCACTGTTAGAGAATACTTTCTTTATATCTTCTGTTACTCTAGTAATAACTTAATTCTTACTTTAAACAACTGCTCCCAAACCTTTTCTCTTTTTCTTAATGGAGTAAATTTGTATTTCATCCTGCTCTTTAAAAACTACCTTATATAAGCTACCTCTTGTGTATATGTACTTTACAATTGCTCTTAATTATGAGGTCATATATTTCTTCCATGGATTTCTATGACTCATGAAATTTGTAAGATGGATGGCATTAAAAGCAAGTTGATATTAGTTTTAGATTTTATGTTTCAAGGTGGCCTTGTGTATTGCTCACACAGATGTTTCAAATTCTGATCTGAATAGAAAATACTTGTTATAACAGCGGTTTTTGGTGATACTTTTATTTGTGGTATCTTACAAGCTTTGCTACCACCAACGTGCCTATTTTCAAGGTGAAGTGATTCCTTCCCATTTTATACAAGGGGAATGGAGAGGCAGAAATATCAGGATAAAAAAGCTCCACTAATTTGAAAAGCTTGACTAAAGGCTCCAAAACTTGATCTTTCTATGCCTAAAACACAGAAACTGTGAGAACTATGCACCTCTAAAGCAGACATCAAGTTCAAAGCTTAAAGGGAACCCATAGCTGCAGCTGCTGCAGAGTTTCTGCACAAAAGGGTTTTGCTCTGCCTCATCCCTCAGCAGCCTCATTCCATGCAGTGGCTCATCCATCCAAAAACTGCAGAGGCTGAACAGAAATTCTGCTGACCCCAGTGCCAGGTCATCTTCAGTGTGAATGAATGAATGAAGCTGTCCCTTAGCAACAAAAAGCTTTCATGGAGTGAGCAGTTCCCCCACTAATTAGGAAGGACATGCACCTTGCCAGTGAGGCTGAGGAGGATTTGCTGGTGAGGGAGGAGTGGTACAATATGAAAACCCTGAGGTGCAGTGAATGCTGAGGGGAGAAGAACAAGCTCTGTTTGTTCCAGCTCAGCTGCTGCCTTGGTGGTAGAATCTGCACCTCTTGATAAACACATTTATCCCCATAACACCCAGGTAAAACAAATCATTGCTGTTATTTCAGCTCTACAGGTGCAGGGATGTGGAACAGAATTGAAGCTGTGTGAGAAAGTGTGATGAGACAAGTGCTATGGAATTCCTCAGTTGTAATTACAGTAATTACATGTTCTGGTAGCCTTGTCACCATCCTTTCCTCTGTCCTGCTACCTGATTCCCTCTGCTCTGTGCTCTGGGTGCCAGAGCTCTCTGCTCCTCTGCTTTCCTGCGAGGGAGGGCACTGCACTCAGCCTTGCCCAGGTGCTGCAGTTCCCTGCCTTTTTAGCTGTTTTTTTAGTTGTACACCACACTTCCAGCCTCTTGGGGTTTTTTTTAATCGTATTTCTGATGTAGAGTAGAAATCTTGCTCACCATTAAAGGGTTTTTGACTGTGTTTCTTGAAGAGGCAGCACTATTTAGGGTGAACTTGGTCTTGTGCCTGGCATCATTCTGCCCTTTGTACTACAGCAATTTTTTAGACGGGATGTGGCTGTAGAAGGAAGCTCTTGTTCTGCAGTTCTTACAGCACCACCAAAACATCTACTTGTTGAAGCTGTCTTACCCTATAATTTTTGAAGTCAGGGATTAAAATTAGTCTCCTAGGTATGAAAGTTTTAATGGCTCTGACTATTTTGCTTCAATCCTTTTTTCCCCCTTTCCTTTGACTGAGGGAAGTTTTATAACATGACTGCTTGTTGGAATTTGTAACAAGGTTAATATTGTAGGAAAATGAAGAGGGGTAGTACTTTTGCAAGTGCTGTCTCAATGTGATGAAAGACAAGTTTTTTTTAAAACTCCTTTAAATAGGTATCCTGTAGGCATTTCTCCTGTCACTTTTATTCTGCTGTGTGGAAACTCTTAGCTACAAATCACCCCCTTTTTTTCTTTTAAACTTTAGGTAGTTGTTACAACATGGGGGTAAGACTCTGAAACATGTCAATTTCTGTAGTTTTATACAGTAGGAAATTTATAGGATAATATCAACTTTACTATCAGCATTCCCATCCACAGAGTCTTTAACTGACATGAAAAGAAAATAATCTCTTGCAGACAAAATTACTGCATATTTCTAATTGTTTTCTGTCTCAAATGACATACACAACTTTGCAATAACCAGAAATAAGGTGGCATGTTTCAAAAAGGGCTTTGAAGGTTCCTTCAGAAGTTTTCTAAGCAGCTGGAAGGCAGACAGCATTGACCCAAAGGCACCTTGTTCTGTCCAAAGGCTCCAGCTCATCATCTCATCTCAATTTTGGTTGCTGATCTAGAAGTAGGCAGACAGATGGGTACATGTCCCTTTGCTTCCTTTTTGCAGTTACAGGACATCTCAAGTACTTTTGTTACACCTGTGATCTATTTACTCAGCTGAGAAGCTGGAGCTTTCAAATTACCACCCATTTTCTGGTGCTTCTATTTTCATGGCTAGTAGGTAAAACATAATTTTTTTTTGTGCTGCTGCTGTGTTGTTGGTGGGTTTTTGTTTGCTTGTTTTGTTGGTTTTTTTAAAATCCAAAATTATGTATCCATGTACTCTCTCATCCCTTAAATCAAGCTGCAATTTTGGATGCTTAGGAGTTGTGAAACTTCATGGATGATTTCCAAATTGTTCCTCATTACAGGACTCCCAGCCACTTCCTGCCAGGCTGCAGTGTTGCACCCTCTGATAGAAGTTTATAATCCTGCCTGTGAGATATTAACAAAGTAATTGATGTCACAATCCATTTAGTCCACTCTGAAATATTTTGAAGCCAGATATTTGATCACATAAGCTGGCACAATACTCCCACACTACAAAATCTTGCAGCTGAATATCAAGCAGGACTAATTAGCTTTCAGCTATCTGAAATTACTGGTTTTGTGATTTCTTAATTTAAGCTAGAGCTGAGGAAACGTTTTTTGTTGCTGAATCTAGTCAGGACGAGTTGATGGAGGGGAGAGGAAACTTGCATAGCTTTGATTTTGTCATGACTTACTGTACAGAGCAGGATCTATACAATTGTACTTGCAGAGTAGTATAGGTGTGATTTGCAGACAAAGGACATTTTCCTTCAGCATTTTAAACAACTCTTGGTAAAAATAGTTACCGTCAACTCTCTGGATCTTAGACCTGGCAAATGAAACTGCAGCGCCCAGTGCTGACGTTCATTTTTCAGAAACATCTTTGAAAGAGCTTTGGGGTTTTCCAGTTTTCCTGTTTCCTGGTTTGTTAGGTGGTGTTTTTTTTTTTTTTTTTTTTAAGGTGTTTGGCTATTGTGAAAGTGTGACTAGGTCATGTTTAAAGAAGAAAGCTGTAATACTGAGCAGCCTTGCACAGTCCTGACTGCTGTAAATAATTTTTGAGTCAGTCTGACAGTGAAATCCAATGCTTGCATGGAAAGAGCTGCCTTCCTATAGCTTCAGATGGAGGTGGTCTGACTGTGGTGTGTGCTCGTAACCAAATACATACTTGGAAGAAAATGCTCAGTTTAAACAGACAACATTATTTAGAGCATCTGTAGGTGCTTCTGAATTGCACAATGTGTTGGGTTTGCATGGCCAGGCATTGGTAGTGGAGTGTCTCCTGTGAGAAGCTGCCAGAAACTTCCCCCATGCTCAGCAGAGCCAATGCCAGCTGGACCCAAGATGGAATCAGAAATGGTGATAAGGCCTCTGTGATAACATATTGAAGAAGAAAAAACTTATTGGGCAGAGGTAATTGTGGCCAGTGAAGAGCCTCCACAGCTCCTATAATGTTGGAAATATGCACTCTTTTCATTCTCTTACCTTTCTATTATTCCAACCATTTATACAGAAGTGCTTCTGAAGAGTAGTCTGGGCTCTAGCATGAGATTTTCCCACTTTACCAGTACATGAAGTTTTTTTCCCCAGTAGGTGTTTAACATTTGTTGGAACAATCTAAATGTATTTTACTTTTTCATCCTCTCAGTCTGGCTGTCCAAACAGACAAACCTATTATTCACATGGTGTAAATCACCTGGACTGAGAGATCTGGAGCAAAAGATGAGTGGTGCAGGGAGAGCTTTGTGTAAAGAACCCTGGGGTGACAGTCACACCTCGTGCTGTGCTCTGGTCACAGCAGGCAGCATCCACATCATCCCCCATTATGTTTGCACAGCATTGATGTCTTCATTTGAGCTCCAGCCAGCTGAAACACCTCATAGTCAGGGAAAAGACACGGTCATGTTTTGGGTCATGTTTTGTCTGACCTGGTTTAGATCTGGTGGGTGCTGGGACAAAATGACTCATGCCCTCTGAATGCCCGTTTTTCTCCACTGACTGGAAAGAGAACCAAAGGTGACTCTTGCAGATTTAGACATCAGCAATTGGTATGATCCTTCCTAACCAGTTTGGGTTAGTCATTGTGAACACAGCAGTATCTTTCTTCAGAAAACATCATATATCAAGCAATGAAATGAGATGTAGTTTTGCATTTTCATAATAGTATAGGCAGAAATTTGTTGATATTTGTGGTGCTCATGGTGAAAATGTAAAAAGGGGGACTAAAACTTTGCAGTGAACTTGGAAAATGTGGAACAATTTCCTGCTCTTCATTTTCTGCCTTGCTTGAGACATCTTTGCAGTGTGTTGTGTTGGCTCATGCCAGGGATGGGACAGCTCTGTGTTTTTTGCTGCATGCAAGGAATGTGTTTGCTTTAGCCAAAAGTAATTTTAAAAATCCAGTAGAGCTCTTTCACACCTATCTTTTAGCCATAGAATTCAGTGAATAAAGTAAAATAGGTATTCATGGAAGAGAGGGAGGAATATTACAAGTTATTTCAGAAATGTCTCCTATCCTGTTTTGTTTTCTTGTCCATTTACTGGGTGCTGAAGATAATACTTTGAACTTAGTGAGAAATGTGTTATTGTAGGTGGTATGTGATGAATTTGTGGCTGGTAGGATAATATCTGAGGAGGGAGAGATTTTAACAATTCCTAAGTAAAATGGATATGCCAGGAGGACTCATGAAGGTGAAGGGGCTTATTCTTAACTGATTTAAGACAAGAGATATTGCATTTCATTAACCAAACTGTTGATGAAAATGAAAGTAAATAATTATGTGTGGAAGGGAATAACTTGTGTGAAAATGTTTCATACAAAAAAATTAAAAGTCTTAGCTGCTGCTCAACCACTGTAATTACATTAATTTTTAGTCACCTGTCAGTAAGACAGCTGTTAACCTTTCCTTCTCTTTAGGCATCAAGTTGAGCAAAGATTTCAAAGATAATTTATCAATGTAGCTTCCTGTGAGGTTTCTAGGTGTTCCACTGAAATCTTGCTTACAGCAAGAGGAAAAATAAGGAGCTGATTTCACTGGTACTAAGCTCTCCTCTCACTTATAATTTTCTATGACTCCTGTTTCTAGTTCAGTGCAGGCATTAGAAAAATGTGGCATAATTGGTTTTGTGAAAATACATTTGCTCTTAAATGTATTGGATAACATGAAAAGAGAAAATGATGGAGACTGAACATACGTGTACTGAAAATGACTCCTTGATTATTGATCATTAATAAGATGTTAAGATGTTAATGCCAAAAATGGTTGTTTGATTAATTTTCTGCTGGAAGCCCCCTGTGAGGGTAAGGGGCTGGACTGGGATTGGAGCTGCTCCTATAGGTGGGTGGTGTATATGGGAAGGGGGCTGCTTGCCTCCACACTCTAGGAAAAGAGGAAGTTCTCAGTTTCATGTGGATCCCATCATACTGCTGGTTTTGTTGAGAAAATGTAAGATTTGTAGCTCAGGGTTGTCACTAGTTTGATTAATTAGCGTGATTACTTGCAACTGAGTTTTATTCATATCTAGACTTTCTGTAATCCTTTATTCTGCTACAAATGTGTATTTGATTAGCTTCCTACTTCTTAAAGCTGCTCATTCAAGGCTGGATTTTGAGGAAAAAAAACCCTGGCAAATCACCTCTTTGCAGTTGCATGGAATTACACAGAATATCCTGAGGGACTGAGCCCTTCTCTATCCACTACACAGAAGATTGATTTTTGTGATCCATCTCTTCTGATAAGCCACACAGACAGTTAAACCTTGTCCCATAGCTCTATAAATGGGCATGCCATGATGGAAAAACCTGGCATGAAGAGCAGGGGGTGGGTGGTAGCACTTCTCTACCTCTGTAGGTTAGAAATCTTTGAGGTTTGGAGCTGATGTCAGTTTTGATTTTGAGAATCTGCAGCCGGAGCCTTCTGTTGCTTCCTGTTCTAAGTTTTTTTCCTAGTAGAAATATGAGCTCTTTCCCAATGTACATGTTACAAATGTTGTGGCAGTGTTGGACCTGCATACTCCTGAATCCCAATGCTTTTAAACCAGTACTTTGTATTCTTTGTGAAGACCATATATCCTCTCACAGTATTTATAATTACAGGCTATACCTACTTGTATTGGCATTGCTGCTGTTGTCCTTTCTGCTTAACTAAATGAGAATTTAGCAGGAAAAAAAAGTAGGGATTTAGTGGGTGCTGCAGCCAGGAGGTGCCAATCTCTTGATAATGTGTAACTCCAGCTATTTCTGCTTTTATTGGTAAATTAGTGTGGTGGGTTGACCCCAGTTAGCAGCCAAGCTCCCACCCAGTAGCTTGCTCATTCCTCACAGCAGGACAGGGAAAAGAAGTGGAAAACTAAGAGAGGGAAGCTTGTGGGTCGAAGTAAAAATGGTTTAATAATTGAAACAAAGCTGCATACAAGCAAATTGAAGCAAGGAGCTCATTCACTGTTTCCCATCAGCAGGTAAGTGTCCAGGCAGTTCCTGGAAAGTTGTGCCTTATCACATACAGTGGCTACTTGGTAAGAAAAGTGCTATAACCACAAATTTTCCTCTCTCTTTCCTTTCCCTCAGCTGTAGTTGCTGAGCACAATATGTTTTATTGGATATCCCTTTGATCAGTTCAGGTCAGCTCTCCTGGTTGTGTTCTTTTCTGACTTCTTGCATCACTGGGGACTGGGTGGAAGGGAGAAACCTAACCTCAAATCCCCTTCCTGCTGTGCTGCTGAGCAATAGCCAGGACAGTGGTGTGTATTGACAGGAGTTTAGACCTAAATCCAAAGCACAGAATCTTGCAGGCTGCTGTGAACAGTGTTAGCTTTGTCCCAGCCAGGCTCAGTACCATTGCGTAGTCTAATTGTGCGGTTGTTTTACTGTCTGTTCATTACAGCTCTACCTGGTAATTTGGCTTTCCTGTGCACATTCAAAGCTCTGTCAGTGGTTTTTGTTTGTCCCCTCGAAAATTACTTCCCTCTTTCCTTGGAATCTGTCACTTAAATAACTTGAAGCTCTCCATGGCAGTTGCTGCGTGTCTGATCAAGCTGCACCCACCGAGGAAGGAGAGGATGTGCCTGATAATTCCAGACAGATGGGGTGGTCTTGTCACAGAGGCTACGGAGAGCGGCAATTAAACAGATTAAACTTGATGAAGTCATTGACAGGCTCTCACAATTAACATACTGATGCATATCTTTCTTGCTCCCATCTGCCAGCACGCCTAATTCATTTCATTACTGGGAAATTCGCTTGACATCCCAGGCTGATTTTGTACCATACTTTACCTGTTGTGCTACTCATGTTTTTCTTGAAACAAACCCTTTGAATCCAAGCTGTTTGAGTGCTGTGCCACGATCTTTTCATCTTTAGAAGAAGTTTTACAGGCCTTAAAATTGCAACAGCAATGAGCTCAGTGTTAAAGTAGCCAGTGGCTTCAAGGTATCTAAGTCCTGTCAGAGATTCATCTTCATAAATGTGAGTAGTCATCATCTTAATGGTTTTAAGATTTTTCTGGTAGTTTTGAAACCATTAATAGCACTGATGTTGCCTGAGGAGCATTAGCTGCTGCCAGGAACCTCTGACCAGAATTGTGAATTTATCCTGCAGCAACTTGTTTTTCATATGCAAGGTAAAGCAGCAGGGTCACTGTTGCTCAGAACAACCCTCTCGTACAAATTCTGGACTTATTCCTTGTGCTTTGATTGCAGTGAAATCCAAAAGTGGAGTGTTACAAATTTGGTTTGTTACACCTGTTGTAATTAAACTTATTTCCAGTTACAAGCTGTGATTAAGTTTCACTTATTCACTCAGATCCTTAATTGCTATTTCTTTAAACGATTCCTTGTTGGTTAATAAGAAACATTGATAAATAAATGATGTTGATCAAGAACTGCTGGCTTGTTTGGGAAACACTTTGTTGTATCACTGCTTGGTAACTCCTCAGGGAGCAGTGCAGCCAGGGATGGCTTAGCAGGAGTTTGCTTTCACCTCAATTAACTGAAAGCCTGTAGACAAAAAGCCCAAACCTTAGGGAAATAATTATTTCATCTTTGCAGTATCTTTATCTCTCTTTGGAGCTGGGCTGAGAGCATAAGTGTTTCCTTATTTCAGCTATTATTTTGGTATTTAAATTAATCCCCAGTTATACTGGTTTCGTTTGCTGCTCCAGCTCACAGTCACAAATGTCAGGGCAGCTTTGGGGATTGAGTGGCCTATTCAAAGTCCTTGTTAGTCTCAGGACCTGCAAAATGGGCAAGAAACCTTTCCTTTGGCTTTTTGCACAGCACATCCCAAGGGTCACCCCATGTGTCAGAGCATTGTCCAAACAACTTCTTGAACTCTGTGAGTCTTGGTGCTGTGACCACTGCCCTGGGGAGCCTGTTCAGTGCCCAACCACCCTCTGGGTGAAGAACTTTTCNGTTTGTTGTTGTTTGTGGTGGGGGGGTGTTTTGTTTGTTTTTTTTTGGTTTGGTTGTTTGTTTTTTTTTTTTTTTTAATTTAATTTAAACAGAGGAACATCCTGTAGCCCAAGAAGTTCCTGTTTTTTCTAAACATGGCCAAGTAAGAAGTCGGCTACTGGGCCTTCAAACAGCTGGGGCCAACCTTTCCCTACCAGGCCAATGCCTATCTTGGAGTTAGGTCTAACTTCTGGGTTTTAATGTTAGAGGTTCTTGAAAACATCACTAAAATGCTGACAAAAATTCACACCCTTACATGTCGGTGGTTTTGAATGAAAAATTTTCATCCTGAACGTATCAAAGCAGATCTGCCTAAAATGTCACGATGGACTAGAAGCACACAAATAAAAGCTTGTTCAAGTAGTGAACAAGCTTTGTGCTTGTGAAAGCTGGGGATATGGCCCTGCAGGCTTACAAGAGCACTTGTAAGTGCTCTGCCTGCTCCTGGTATGGGTTGCTACAACTCAGTGTTCAAACTGTTCTGCCCCTCCTTTTGTTCTTCAATGCTGCTCTTACGCTTACATTGCCTCAGAAAAAAAAAAAAAAAAAA
>VWZU01001021.1:1280596-1299759 GCA_013397095.1 Sterrhoptilus dennistouni
AAAAAAAAAAAGGCTGGAGGAGAAAAATAATACCAGTATAAATAATTTTTAGGGGTTTTTACACTCTAGGCTCCAGGCAGAGCAGCTGATATCTGTCTGTGTGGTTACTTAACATGCCAGGCTTTATAGAAATGGAATAAAGCTTAATGTAATAAGGGGAAAGGGACAGAAGATTTTGTACAGGTGGTGGATTAATTCGAGTAGTTATCCCAAGAAAACAGTATTATGGCTTCTGTAATCTTAATTTCTTTTATTTTGCCTTTTGAGTCAATCAGGGAATATTCAGGCCAGCCCATGTGTTAGATGGATCTCTAATGAAAGGAACAGAAGCATTTGGAGGTTATGGAAGCAATTGGCATCTCACTTCTCCATTGTGTCAGATACCTGATTTCTACAGAAACTTTGGCTTTCTGCTGTGTAAGACAGTTGAATGGCAAGACCCCAAAGTTACATTTAAAAATGCATTATAAATAGCCAGATAATTTCAGGCTAGGGAAGAACTTCCAAATTTATCCCACAATTAGCAAGCTGCTTTTCATTTTGGCTTTCAGGCTCATAAATCACCTTGCTGATGTGTGGAGTGAGATGCTAGCTTGAGCTCTGTTCTCACCAGAGTCTCCTGCAGAAAGTCAAGCACTGACCTTCCCCTGCCTAAATGAGGAGACAGAGGGTCTTGTGCAGTGGCTCCTAACTAAACTTGGTGAAAGAAATTGTAGGAGAAGATCCGAGGTTAGAACTGTTCCAGTTCAGTTCAGCTTCCTGAACTTGAGGCAGCAAAAAGCCTTCACAGATGGCTCATGCTAAATGTTTTGCTGCCAGGCTTTTGTGAGTCTTAATGGTAATCCAAATAATGAGATTAAAGTATTTCCTTCTCTATTAGCATTTCTTGCATTCCAATTTTTTAAAAAATTTGTTATGGTTTGGGTCAGCTTTCAGACTTTGCTGATAGTCTATCAGGAGATTTATCTTAGATAATCTCAAATCTTTAAGGATAAACTGTATCAGCAAAAGCAAACAAGGAGAAAGATGGAATTAAAAGTAAAATCAAGCCTTGTGCTCCTTTATCAGATTTAAAGGATCTGTTTCAATTTTGGGTTGCTCTGTGTACCTTGATTCCAGCCGAGGCACTAATGCCCCCATATTTCTAAAAGGGCCCCTGTCTCTGAAGAACAGAGGGGAACAGATCACGGGAGGATTTAGAGGGGGATGTTTTATAGGTTCAGAGAAGACTTCATTGGGGACTACTTCACATGTTGCTTTGCTTTTTGTAACTTTTCAGTGGCTGGTGTCTGTCTGATATGAGAAGAAAAACTTTGGGCCCAAACCCCATGTTTTCTCTTGCTTAATCACTCACCCTGGGGGAGGGAAGAGAAGGAGAGTACAAATGGAATAAGAAAACTGGTGACCTGACAGTTTTATTTTTGGTCAGTGTGACAAACGTGTGGCTCTTGCTCCTGTGTTTCCAGCTGGATTTTTGCATGGATGGATAACACCAAAACTGCTTGACATGCTGTTAAGTAGGGAAATGTCCCCTTTTGTGTCCAATGGTAAATGACACAAGGACAGGCAGAAGGAAGTTGTGTGTGTACAGAGCACACTGGCTCATCTCATTCTTTCTTAACCCAGCTGTAGCTTCCTTCTAATAGGGAAAGCATGCCCAAGAGGTGATTGAGGAACATCAGCCTCAAATTGCTCCTTTTCCTACTTCTATAAAGGTGGTTGTGGATACAGGTTTCCTTTCAGGAGTTCTCAGTGCGTATTCCATTTGGATTTTGAAGATCCCTTTTGGGTTGTACTCTGCATTGTGTGCTGGCTGTTTGTGTTGTCAAGCAAATACTTTTCTGCTATTTTGAGAACTTCCAGCTGGTAAATATTGCACCTTCTTTTACTGAGATGATTCACCACCACAATGGAGGCTGTGCTCTTTGCCTGGCAATCTTTGTTCTGAAAATGATTTTGTGTCAAATCTGCTCCAGCCTGAGTTTGTGCTCACACGTATTTGGCACAAACCTGGTTCTAAGTGTTCAAAAGATGGCTAAAAACATTAACACACTTGATATCTCTGACAGAAATTAAGTGTACTGATAATCTCTAAAGACCATATCCTGCCCCTTGACTTATGTTGCCATCTGTGGAAAAGATTTTACATGTATAGTGCTCACTGTGATCAGTGATGATAAAATCTGGTCATAAATCAGAATTTATTAAACAGTGTCTGATTTAGCTTTGCATGTGAATAAGCTTTGGGCTGGTTCAGCAAATGAAAATAAATGCCAGCATTCAAGAAACTGGAAACAGAAATTTACTGTAGTAGAAAGAAATCTGGAAACAAGAGTGGGCAGGATTATTTCATGTGGGTTTTAGTCTCTTCATCGATGCCAATGTTACCATCCTCATAGAAGTGGAAAAAGGATGAATTTGGTGTAAGATGTAGCAGAACAACAAACAAGCTTAGGACAAATAAATAGGTGTGTTATGTAAAGGATCATCCAGGGTTCTGTTTCTATTTATGACATCTGGTCTGTGAACTCCAAGTGCTACAGCAGTGAGCTCTGATACATTTAAATTATTCTAGTTTACTTAACATTAACATTTTTGTAGTGACATTTGGGAAAGTTCTGCAAGAATAAACATCAGCTTTGTACAGTCACATCTCAGGCAGTTATTTTAAAGGTACAAGATTTTAATGAAAACGTCATGATTTTAACAATTTGTCGTAATTTTCTACTGTTTCAAAGCATCACATTACTCAATAACTATTTTGAAAACAGTTTTTAAAGAGAATTGCTGTGACTCCTTTCACTTTTCCCCCTCCATACAGTGTTACATTATC
The DNA here is from genome assembly GCA_013397095.1 of Sterrhoptilus dennistouni. Taxonomy (NCBI): domain Eukaryota; kingdom Metazoa; phylum Chordata; class Aves; order Passeriformes; family Zosteropidae; genus Sterrhoptilus; species Sterrhoptilus dennistouni. The sequence goes on from VWZU01001021.1 coordinate 1,283,430, forward strand.
AGAATGTTCTCTGTGACTGAACCTTTGTTTTGATTACTGTCTCACAGTTCACATTTTCATTTAAAAATAAAATTAAAGGAAATAACCTTTTCTAGAAATATCTTTGGGCTATTTAATTAAAAAAAATTACTTCTGCCTTATGAAAAGCAGTCAACTAGTTCTCTATTACCACATTAAAAACTGAATTCATACATTCAAAACCAGATGACATTTTTGTAATGTAAAGGCTAATACGAAAGAGGTGAAATCTAGAAATCAGTTTGGCCAATATAACAAAGTAAATAATTTAGATAATGTTTCTAAACACACCAAATTGTGTTTCAGCTATGAACACCTACTCAAAATGAAGAAAACTTGAGTAAGACTGTAACAGCTTGGAAGCTTTCCTGTCTTCATATTGGAAGATAGAGATATCATGTGTTATGCTTTTAATTTGTCTCTGAGAAAGTCATCTTTATAAAATGAAGGCAAAATATTGCTGCCAAAGCTATTGCGAACTTCATTCATCAAAAGCTTTTTTGTGTCCTGATTTTAGTGCTGCTTATGAGGTGAATTACTCCTGCTTTATTTTCTATCTCTGTTCTGAACTAGCAGTTAAAAAAACCTCATTCTTATTTAGCAATATTTTTATAGCTGTTGTCCAAAATTGAGCCAGAAAACTCTTGATGATATTTGCAGGAATGTAGGTGAATGAACCCATTCTATTTTGAGAGAGGCTTAGGCTGGGCTGCCTACATTGTCCTTTTTTTTTTTTTTTTTCCTTTTGGCTTTCTAATAATCATTTCACTTGAAATGTTTACCAGTTGTTTAAACAGGACCAGGCATAATAGTTCTATAAATATAATGGATCATGTCTTGAATCCTACAGAGCAGCTGTTCATGGCTGTATGAATAATTTACCGCTTAATTACACATATCTCTTTAAACTACTAATTCACAGCAGTTTGTTGTAAAGCCCAGAGTGTAATACCACAAGACACTGACTCAAAGATCACAGGGCTTTCTAAGACATTGGCATTGTTTTCCTTGCTGGTGCCTTTATTTAGGAAAAAAATAATCCTGGGTTTATTTTTACCTTTTAAGAAGTCAAGACTGAATTTTAAGAAGTCAAGACTGAATATGTGACTTCTTTCTACCTTTTGTCTCCAACTGTCACCTACTGAAAATATTGTAACCCCAGCAAAATAAGTTGAAAGCCACCTTCTGGCAGCTGCAGTGCAATCTTCTCTTCCTTTTGGTTGTAATTTATCCAACTGGAACTATTCTATTGCTATAAACTTAAGAAATAGAACTGTCTGGAAAACAATGTGAAAAAATCTATTTTAATCACTGTCAGTCTAAGTTTAAATCGAACAGTGTGCAACATTTTTTTCTCATCCCCCTAACACATGCAGACAGATTTTAATCCATTGATGGCAATATTCTGAGACATTCCTATAGCTGAATTGTTTTCTCAGACTTCTGCTGCCTTCTTCCCACTCCCCTCTCCTTCCCACTACCTTGACAAGGGAAAACTTTCTGAACCTTTCCAAGGAAAAGCCAAAGAACCAAATTATGTGTTAGTTAAGAGCAGGTAGTTGTCATGTTACTCTGGCACATAATATTAAAACATGGAGGATTTTTCTGAAATGGGAAAAATTGGAGATTTGTTGAACTGAAAAGAGATTTGCTCATGTCTATTTTAACATGACTATTTGTGCCAAGAAAATGATTGTGAAGTAGTTATTTCCCATGAAGAATACAAAAGCCCGAGAAATCATCTGTGTGTGTAACTATATTTCCAATGGTCCATTTGCATCTCAGTGACATCAGTGTGTGGGAAAAAGCACTAGTCTGTACTCTTACAGGAAATTTCCCAAGAGAAAAGCAAAATTAGAAAAAGATGTCTGCAGTACTGTCAGTGCCACAGAATGGCACTGTCCCCCTCTTGCTGTGATGTTCACATCCAAAATGAGGGAATATGTTGCATTAGGAGGTGTATTATGTTCACATTTGTTGATGTCATTATTTAAAACAGAGTTAGTTCACAAAATTGGTGGTGGTTTCCTGTGTTTTGGCTTGGAAATCATGGTCTTGAAATGAGATACAAACCACCATTATTTGCTGTTTGAAGTAGAAATAACAGGGTTATTTCCAGGCTGAAGCTTTCCCAGGTGCTCAGGTTTTCAGCTCAACACCCAAGGGCTTTTCATTGCTCTGCCAACTGGTGATACCTCCAGTAAATTAATGAATAATACAGCTCCTACAGGTGCAGGAGAGAATTAGTAGAGTTGTTAAATTAACAAACAGGAAAACACTGTGGGTTATGGCAGTCTTGGACTGTCACTGTGTCTGTGTGTGAACCTCTTCCCAGTTTGCTTCCACCTACTCCTGGCCCTGAGCTGTGACAGATCTTGCCTGAAGGGTGTAGCAACAGTCTTGAGGGATCTGCTCCATGTGCAAATTTAGATTTCCATAATCAAAACCGCAAGCCCTTTTCAGATCCTTCTTCTGCTTTCTGACCCTGTTATATGCTGTTTTGTTTCCACAGGGCAGATATTTTGGAGCTTTTATGTGTCTCAATCCATGAGGCAAAAAACCTCCCACCCTGGCATTCACAATTCTTCATAAGCCCTGGATCAGTTCTGCAGCATCTTATTTATTCAAGTTTTATGTGCAGTGTGGCTAGTTATTTAAATAATGGTGAATTAAAAGCCATGGGTTTTATTTTGACCAGAAATTTCAGAATTTAAAAACAAATTATTCTCAAATTTGAGTTAAAATTTTCACCTTTACCAGGTGGAAATACAATTTTTTTTCTTCCTGATGAAAAGCCAGCAAACTCCAGTTTGCTGAATTCAAATTAAGATGCTTTAGATGTGTGTTGATCTGATCTTACTTTGCATGCAACTTCCTAATACTTCATGTGCCTTCAATATTTCAGGGCACGCCCATTATCTCTTGTTTTATTCTGCCTTACTCTGTATCATTAGCTAGATTGAATTTCTACTGCTGCGCCTTGGTGCATATTTATCCACACACACTGTGAGCAGTTTAAAGGGGTAGTATGTAAGGGTTTTCCTACCATTTTGTAGGAAATTCACTATTTTTGTGGAGTTCCCTTCTGCCCTGTGGAGACACAGCGGAAAATGGGAAAAGATTCAAAGCCCCCAATTATTTCTTATAGCCCAAGTCTTTCTAAGTCACAGATTCAGCATAATCTATATCAAATCATGGAATGCTGATGTCACCAAATGTCCAACTTGTCACTGAGTAAGTTTTTTTTAATGTAATTTCAGCTGAATTTTGATTTATATCTTTCTCACTGACTCTTTCAGATAAACCCAAAGGAGCAGCCTCTTATCAGTCTATAATTTAAGAACTGCACTTTCCATCTGCTGTAGGAGATGGCAATGTTTATGTTGATTATACATTGAGGAATATAAACACAGTAACTCTTGCAAAGTTGTCTTTAAATAAGTGGCTTTCTCAAAAGTGAACAGGACTAGATCATGGTGTGATATGATAATATACGCAGTAAAACAGAAAAAAGAATATGGCATACTTCAGGCTGAAGGAATGAACTTTGAATTTAAGAAACAATGTACTGGATAAAAAGCATTTCCGTGGTAAGACCACTTCATATTTTTATTTTGTGTTTTTATCCTTCAAGCTTGCTGGCTACTCCCAACATCCATTAGCATGCACTGAATTTGTTACAGGTTCTTTTTTGATTTGATATGACTCAGACGTTTTCTGAATAGTTGCTGCTCTACATCTTGCAAAAAGAATATTAAAATTGTTGTGATGGTGTATAATGTTGTATAAAATTGGTGTATAATGTTGTGATGGTGTGTAATGTGTATAAAATTGTTAATGGTGTATAATGATGTATTGGTGCAATTTCTTAATGCATTCTGATTATTTGGCCTCACTAAAAAAGTTGTTTCTGTAAAAAAGTGGAGAAGTTATTTTCTTTTAAGGATACTGTTGTGATTTCCATGAAATTCAGTTGACAGGTATTTTGGAAGAGAGTATTTTAGTTCAAGCCCAAAGAATTCAGGTTTACAAGTTCAGATATTTTTAGTCCCACTAAGTGGGCTGGAAGCTCTGCACTTTTTATATACTCACATGGTGTCCATGTAACTTTTTAGTAAGGAGTTAATTTTCTTAATAAAAAGCTGGAGAAACAGCAGTGTGATAGTAATGAGGAAAAGACATCCAAATCACGTACAAAAGTACAAAAATTCTGTAAGAGAAATGTGACAGCTTCGAGGAGCTTGTGCAGCTCTAAGACCAGAGGCTGTGAGGTGCTGCATAATAGGATAAATGGGATAAATAATGGGATAAATACAGCACAGAGGTGAAAGTTGTTGTAAAAGCTGTTGGCTGCGCTGGCAAACATTGCCAGAGGGAGATGATTTATCTTTCCTAAACAAACAAGGCAAATAACTCTCAGAAAGCAACAATGCTGAGCACTCAGTGACTACCACCGTGCAGCTTTGGCACTTGGATCACAAGGAGCCAGTAGGTGAAATAATCCACCCTGTTTTCAGGGGGACAGACATTTTTCAAGTGTGAAGCTCAAGCAGCAATATTAGTAATATTTTCATTCTTCCCCTAATAGGTAGTGAGTAACAAATTCAACTTCCCTGCAAGGAAGTTCCCATCTTTTCAGCATCAAAGTCATTCTATAGCTCTCTGTTTTAAAGGACTTGCTATGAGTTTAACCTCGTATTTAATTCTTAAAATTTGAGATTAAAGGTTTCCTAGTGTCTCACAGGCAAATTGGCACAATAGGTTGTCTGCTGTGTGTCCCCTGAGTAGAAATATCATCCAAATGTCATTGGTCTAAATCTGGGGAAAATTTACCTGACAGGGTTTGCTGTGTGTGGCAGTCTAGCTATGGATTATCTGAAGCATGATTCTTGAACTGCCTTGGAGTGCTCTTCTTCCTGCTTTTCACTTCAAAATGTCATTTTAAAATGAGTTAGCGAGAACATTATTTAATTTTCACCGTGAAAACACAGCTCATTGTGATGTGACTGATCAGAGCCATGATGCAATTGCAATTATTTAGTAAAGGATTTAATTTCTGTAATATGTTGCTATGTGACTATTTTTGCAGATGTTTTAAAACCAGGATAGGCAGATAAGTAGCCTATCTGCTGGCCATAATTTTTAAAGAATTTCAGTGTCTGTAGGCCAAGATTGGACCAGCCCAAGCTTAAATGTGTGATGACATGCTGACAGGGAGAAAATTGAAGTTTGGGAGTGCATCACAATGTGTGAAAAGCTGGTTGATGAGTAGGTGGGCTGTGGTGATGCTGGGGACTGGGGGTGACAGTTCCCACTTGGCACTTTTCACCCAGTGCTGGTCTTGTGTCCACCTTGGGCTGGCTGCTTATAAGCTTGGCTGTGTTTTCCTGGATGTTTGACAGGGTTTTAAAGTGTTCCTGGTGTATCTGCCAACAGCTGAGCAGTGCCTGGCTGAGGACTGTGCAGCCCACATGGGGCTGGGCTCTCCTCTGTTCTGCAGGAGGTTTAGGTGGCAATTCCAGGTGGAAAGGTCAGTGAGGATGGAGGGAAGGGGGTGATGGTGCAGAGGAAGGAGAGGAAGTGAGAAGAATCAAGGTTGAGGTGCAGAGGCAACACAGTGACCACTCAAAAATCCCCTGCAGTGCAAGAAGGCTCAGAGATGTGCAAGTGTGATGTGCCCAGGGAGGAAAATAAAGTGTGGCTGACCACAGCTGTTTGAGAAAAAAAACCAAACCACCATCACAAAAAGTGTCAAAAACCCACCCCAAGCCAAAACCCCTAGACCTGAAAACTCCAAACCAAGTAATCGACCAGTAGACAACCCAACCCAAGCCACACTGAACTTAGCTCAAATGAAAGGGAACCAGAAGGTGGCCTTTGGTTTAGATTAACCAGCTGTATCCTTTCTTTTAGTGGCTCAATGGATTGTGCAAACATCTTTGCCCAAGCTAATTGACAGAACCACCCAGATCGGCATGGAGGCAAGTCTATACTTGGCTCAGCTCAATAACAGTGGCTGAAAACTAAGTAACTGGTAAATAAAAGAAGTTCGAGTGTCATGATGATCAGCATACAAAGGCTGGTAACAACAACTGATTTCTATTGATTGAACCATATGGTGCAATTTTTGTTGTGCTTTTATTGTGATTTCAGTATGTTGGTGTATTACACCAAATCAAAATACTGTGTAACGTTAAATATCTGCAAATTAGTACATTTGGGGTTCAGCCTTAAACCCTCCTTGTGCAGAAAGTTTTAAAAGAACCCAGTCAGGGTATTGGGTTTGGGCAGACATGGAGGCTGTTTTTACACTCACAGGAAGATAACTGCTGCTCAAATTTTCTGTGACTGTGTTTTCCTATAAATCACTGGTGGTTTTTTTCTGGGGATTGTCAGCTCATTGATCATATTTGCTCCATTTGCTTTTATATTACCTCAAATTACATCGATTTTTACTTATTTCTCATTTAGATCAAATCAAAAACCTTTAATATGTTTATGGAGAGGCTTTCTGAAATCTGATGCTGATCCGGGTTAGGCTGCAGGTTAATCCCCCTCTTAAACACACAAAGCATTAGTGAAACATCAGTGAAAATAAAATTAATCTTACCAAGTCTGGCCAATTATTAGGAATTTCTGAAACCTTTTCCATGTGAAGGAATAGTGTTTCTTCTAAAATTTGTTAAGCAGAGCAAATAAGTGATTAATTTATACCAGACTCTTCTCTTATTTGACATCTTGCTTTCCCTAGAAACTTACCATATTTTTGTTCTTTATTTGGAATATAAATCATATAGTAAACAAGAGGTTGTTGTTGTGTTGTGGTTTTTTTTTTTTTCCCCAGCTGCTGTGCAGGTCTCAAGTAGTCATAAAAGTCTATTAATCAGCACAGTGATGCAGGACAGTGACATATATCAGCCAGCTGAAATCTTCTGTTCTGGCTTTTTTTACTGAGGAAGAGGCTGGATCTAAAGAGAATAGAGACAGCCACCAAGCCTCTAATTCCTCATGTCTGGGAAAGGAACAGTGCCATGAAGAGGAAGAAAAGAAATATATTTTCCACTTGTGCCGTTATTTTAGACAGGACTGCTTTTTCAGTGAATGTGGAGAAATGCTATGGAGAGAGAGAGAGAAAGAGACATTAAATTCTCATGGTAGGTTATCAGAAATTGTGAGCTGAGGTGCTCATATGAGTGACATAACTTGATGGCAGAGCTAAGCTCTGAGTGTGATTGACAAGCAGTTTGAGATAATTGCTGAAATATTTGTTTCTGAAATGTAATATGAAAATTCAGACCTAGCAAATTGATTTTAGCTGTAGTTAAAGTCTAAATTAAGTGATATCTGGCAGGGGTGAAACAACTGTGGTTTACACTTCTATGAAATTTAGGAGCTATCACCTGCTCCTGTTTAGAAGATGGTGTTTAAAAAATGCAGGATTGAGGCAGGGAGGAATCCAACTTATTTACCTTTAGGTTTGAGACAGTGTAATTATGGAAGTTATTTTAAGACTGTGTATTCAATTTTTAATCAATTTGTATGCAAGCTTAAAAGTAACTTGGAATATATGAAATGCTGGCTCCTTTTAAGGCTGTGTCACACTTCAAATGAACAATAAATTTCATCAAAGAGGATTGATTTAAATATAAATCAATACATAAAAATGAGGCCTATACACAAATGCCAATGCCCATTTTATCTTTGCCCTGAAGGATTTAAGCTCTCACACAGATGCCATTGAAGGTGCTGTGTGGGATGGCTTATACACTTGGCTTTATCATGGCCATGAAATGTTGAGAATATATTTCCTTCTCTCCCAGGTGCTGCTGATAAGAGCTCTGTGTAAAAATGGGGCTTCCCTGACCATCATGGTCACTATTTCCTGCTAGTTGGTGTTTATCCTCCAGGCTCTAATTCCAGGGTGTAAGGGCTTCAGGCCAGGCTTGATATTGAGGTTCTGGTTTGATGATAAAGGAGAAAAAAGGGATTTTTCTTTTCTCTTTTTTTTTGTAGTCCAGGAAGCACTAAATCAGTCTGGGGTAATAAATTCATGAAAAATATATTTATACAAACGAATCTGTTTTCAGAGAAATGGAAGCCAAAGTATATCCAATAACTTCAGATGGTGGGCCTGTGTCACTGGAAATAATTGTTTTTCTGTTTCACTGTAAGATGGAAGAGTAGCTGCACTGAAGTGCTGGGTAGCTGTTTGAAAAGCAGCATATGCTCTGTAATTTGCATCTTCTTTAACCAACTGGTTGTGCAAGATGGTTTGATGCTTGGCCTGTCTCATTTTAATGGCAGCAGAGAGTAATGTTTGAGGTTCTGATTAGTTGTGTTCTAAATGTCTTCTCAGAGTGCAGGTTTTTGTGCTGTTTACATTTACAAGAAGGAATTCCTTCCCAAAGCTGTTCCCCTGCAGCTCATCCAGAACATCAATGTGTGCAAACTGCTGAGACTTGGCTACCTCTGTGCCACCAGCCATGAGCTGGTTATTTTCTCGTCCTTTTATGATGAAATTTAGCTTTTAATGGAAGCTTTTTGGTACAAACCAAGAGAACTTCAGCATGTAAATAACCCTGACAGTAGTTATTAGTGGTGTTAGTTTGCCTTGAGTAGCTTTGCCCTGTGAACCAGACCTCTACATTACACACAGAATTTTTTTCTGTCAGAATGAGTTTTTTACTCTTTCATCTCAAGCCATATCAGGGGAAATTTGACAACATGCACGTTTCCATATTCATTCTTGTAGAAAAAAATCAATGACAGGATAGGCTAAATTTAATCTATTAAATTTCTCATTTGTTAGACATATGAGCTGCACTTTTCATCAGATGATCTTTTTCTTCTCTAAGAGGCTTAATTTCCTTTTGTGGCACTCCCTGTAGCAGGTAATATGTCAGAGGACTTTTGGTCCTTTTTATATTTCCTTCACAAGATGAATAGTGGTTGTTGTCTGTGGACAATTTTGAATAGAGTAGCCTGACTATGACAATTGAATTTCCTGTAATACTAAATATGTGTCATTAAAGGCCCAAGGGACTGCTCCAAAATGTGAAGGGATATCTGCAGCTCAGAAAAATATCTCTACTTCCACTTCTAGACAACTAACCAGTCTATGCCAGCAGCAGTGTAATTAATGACACTCCTAATTGTCCACATATATGATTTGTCTTGTGGCATCAGCAGAAATCAGGGCTCCTTGTTTGCTGAAGAGACAAGAAATAACTTTGGGTTTAATTGCCTCTCAGCAGTTTGAAGTGGCAAAAATAATAAACTTTAGGTCTTAGAACGTTTTTAACCTGGAGCTATTAATGAATAATGTTGCTATTATGAGATTTTTTTTGCTAAACTTCATTTCATCATGTTCCTGAGACTGTTTTTTACTGATTAGCTGGTAAGGAACAAGTTCAGAAAGTGAGAAATCTTCAAAAACATGCTTGAAATAATAATGATGTACCTTTGAGGATTTGTTGAAGTCAATGCAAGGATACGACAGAGTGGCATCTTGTATTTGCATAATGGTGATTTTATTAAAAAAAAAAGTATTTCTGGCTAATTAGAAGCGTGAACATAAAGTAAATCTGTGAAGGATGTAATTTGATTGGTACTGTTAAAATTAAAAATGCTTCCCTTTTGTGGAACAAATGGGATATTTGATATTCTTGGATAGTGTGGGACTTCAACTGAATTACTTTCAAGACCTGCTTCACATAATGATCAGCCACCTGCTTTCAAGTTGCAGCAGTAAATTTTTGTCATAATTTTGGAAAAGGCAAAAAAGGGTGAAATGGAGAACAAGTTGTCTTAAACATGATCTCACCTCCTTATTGATCAAATTGTCAAAACTATTACTCCAGTCATTGGAAACTGGCATTCTAATATTTGAAATGTGACCTGAAGTACAGCGAAGATAAAAGTTGAGCTGTCTTTGAGGCATAGGAAAGATTTTATCACTTGGACTGGGAATTGAGCTGAAGCCTGTTCATGCAGGGGTGGGTTCAAAATGAGAGAGCCTCCAAAAGTGCTGTGGGAAATATCTGTCAGGACTGTTTCCTCATGATTAATGAGGAACAGTTAATGCTCAACTACTCTAACTTTTCACTTTTTGCAGTCGTTTGAAGTGATCCCTTCCCTGATTCAATGTGATTGAGTGCCAGAAGAGAGCTATCCCTCCCCAAAATCAGACAGCAGAGTCTGATTCTGGGGGAGTGGAACAATGGTGTGAACAATCAGCAGCTCCTGAGCAGGTTTTGTTCAGGTGGTTGCTTCTCTTCTCATCATTAGATCCCCATTTTGACTTGCCTACACTCAGTTTAAGAATACGAACTAATAGGATTTTATCAATACAGATGGAATAGGTTCTATTCTATGTATTCTACAGCCTGTTCCATTTTGTGTCTGAGAGCAGCCTGCAGGATAAAGGCACAACACAAGGTTTGTGGCAAGCAGAGCCGCATTGTCTGCGGTCTCTAGACAACAACCACATAACTGGAGTTACTGGGACAAGAAGGTAACAGTTAAATCTCCTCTAAAAGGCTTAGCATAATGAAGTTTGCTGCATCTTCTGAGAGTCTCTTTTCACTGGCAGAACAGAAAGACTTTTTTTCACAGAGGTTTTGGAGCAAAGTTATTTTGGGTCTTGAGCTTCAAAATCTGAAGTGCAGAGTACTGCCTTGGAATTCAGTTAGATTTTGTGAGTAAAATGGAGAGATTGTGCTGTTAGATTTTATGAGAAGTTGTGGTTTTACTGTTTAAGTGTGATTAGGTTGAAAGACTAGAGAGCATCCATCTGTTTTTGGTGTTGGGGGCTGCTGTGTGTGTTTAACCTGCTCTGTGACATAGTGTAAGATAAAGTCTTTCTGCTCTCCATGGCTATTGAAATCTGAAGAGAGCATGAGTCATGGCATAAATGAACAGTGAGAGAAAAAGCCTGACAGTAAAACAGGGGAAGGAGAAAACTCTAGGAACTCTCTGTGTACCCTTTATCAGCATAGCAGGACATTGCAGGGCTGTTGCATGGCTGACAAATTTGAGACAAGGAAGCAAAAGGAGTCAAGGAACTCAAGTGCTGGGATGTGAGACTAAACCTGTTCTACACTGGCATCTTTGGGAGCCTGCTTGCCTTGATGGTCCCTTGATACCTTTCCAATCCCAAGGATTAATAACTGTGAAGGAATTGTGTGGGCCTGTACGTAGCCCACAGTTTTGCTGAATGTAACTTAAGTTGTACTGGTTTGTTCTGGAATTGTAAACACCAGAAAGAGCAATATCATAGTTTGCATATCATAGTTGTCTTCCGTTGTTTTGAGTGTGTGAATAGATATCAGGTAAGAGTCTTGGAGAAGTGGACATTGTTGTGTTTCTGAGCTGTAACTAATTGTTTTTTCATAAAAGATCAGGAGCAATAAGCAGCTGGGGAGGAGTGTGAGGAACATCTACACGTGGAACATATCTGCACCTAATCCAGGGAAAAAGCTGTAACCTTGTACCAAGCATAAATGCATGCAGCCCTTGGGAATGGCAATAGGACTTTGAGATTTCTGTTCCTCCTGACACAGGGAATTCTTTATCACAGCCTTTCACTGCAGCCACTTCTGCCTTTTTTCATAGTGTCTAAAGCCCTGGGGTGTGAAAGTTCTGCTACTCTCCTTTCCTTGGCACGTAAAAAGGATGTTTAATACCATGTTTGATCAGGTCAGCTGAGAGCAGCACACAAGAACTGGCTGTTCTAAATATGGGGTCTTCTTGCACTGAGAACAAAGCAGAAGTTGTGTTTAGCTGGAGAGTAATAATTATACCATATTTTAAAGCCAACCAAAATTACAGCACATTCTCAGATTTTTTCTTTTTATATCAGAATTTCGATCTTTACTCAATATTAGTCCTTATGTCAACTTTGTATAGAGTGTGAAACTCTCTCTGCTGCAGGTCCAAATGCAGCAGAAGGATCAGTGGATGGGATTCTCCCTGCAGGCAGCAAGTGCTTACTTCAACCTCTGAAGGTAAAATTCTGTTTTGTGCATGTTAGTTTGGCTTTGAAAATGGGTTAATACAAGCTTTACTACGGGTTTCAAATTAAAACACAAACCTGTGGGCAGGATCCGTCCAGGTTGGCAGATTAGGATTGTTTTTAGCCAGGAGCAGTTTGGCCTGGCATGAGGAAGGAGCCGTGGCTGAAGTTCTGGGGAAGCCTTACAGAATGCTGCAATTCAATAGGCACCTCCTGTATTCTAGGTCATTTTAGGGTGAATGAAGGATGTCATTTGTCTGTGTCATGCTTACAGAAAAACCATTTTTCCAAGGAGCTGTAAAACTGAGGTCTTTATTACCTGTGATTTATTGTAGCTGTTTAAACACTGTCCAAGAAGTAAGATTTGACTTTAATATACCATCTCTGTGGTTTGAACACCTGTTTTCTGCCTATCCATATTTCCTCCTTGAAAAAATTTTACCTAGTTTTTCAAATATTTATTGAGCTGGAAGTTTGTTGTATGTTGTATCAATAATGTTGATATTGACTTGCAATAAGTCAATTATGCCATTAATTTGTACTTCATTGCAATCAAAGCCCTTCTCAGAATAGAAGTTGTCTCCCTCCTACTCTGAATAATAAATAGCCCACAAGATAAGCACAAGGAACAAAAACTGCAGAAAAAAGTAAATAATCTTGAAATTTCTTAAGTTAGTCTCCAGGATTAATTTAGTGTATGATGTGGTTTTGTTTTTAATAGCTGTTCTATTAAACTGAGGTTCATTTCTTTTGCTGTGTCTGAGTTTTATATTCATCCCAGTGGTGGAAGTTTGTCTTGGCAGAAAGGATCACTCCTTTAAAAAACTGAGAACCCAAAATTCTGAGTTTTCAAGGCAGACTCTGATAGTGGTATTATTATTCTGAAGTCAATAGAAATAAAGTGAGATATGTATTAATTCTGGAGTTTCTGGGGTCATGCAGGTATAAAGAATTATGTACTTAGCCCAATAACATGTTTGGTCCCACAATAAAAAGGTCCAGTGGAACTTCTGTCTCTTAAAACTGCTTTTGGTACTTTATCTAGGGTAGTTTGATATCATCTTGAGAAACAACTTCTGAGGAAGGCTCAAAATCTTTCTGTGTAACCAGCAGATACAAGAGGTCTACAAAAATGAGCTTTTTAAGCCCAGCAAGAAAGAAATGAGAGCATTGAGAAGACTTTGTGAAAGGCACAATAACCAAAGTATTAATGAGAAAAAACTCAGGTAGAGCTGCTGTAGGACTAAGGTTCCTTTCGTATTTTCATCTTGTAAAACTTATTTAACAGCTACTATTTCCCAGGATCTCATTTTTATTTGATGTATGAAGACTCCCCTTGCATATATCTTTAGGTGATTTGATTGCTGCCTGAACTGGTGCTCTGTGGGAATAATCCCAGCAAAGGTACCATAACTCTGCCCAGGTTTTGGGCTGCTGCTGCTGCTGCAGAGCCTGACTTTGCAAGTGATTTCACGAAGTTGTCATTTCCCTGGGGAATTCTTAATCTGCAAACAAAACATTGCTTGTGTTTTGTTCTCATTAGCTTCCAAGCTACCACCTGCTTTGCCTTGAATTAGTAATGTAATTGCAGAGAGATAATGTCTTTATAGCAGGAGGTGATGGAGGAGGGCTGGTGGCATGTCTGTGCTCTCAGTAATGAGGGGAGCAGAGGTGTGCAGTGGGAAATAAGAGTGCTGCTGCTCAGACAGAGTGTCAGTGCTCTGCCTCTGCCACCAAGGACAAGTCTGAAGTGCCAGAAGAGAGGAAAACAGCCTCCAAATGAGAGTCTTTGGGGAGGTATTCCTTTTGTTGGGATTCTCTGGTGATTTTTAACCTACTGGCTTGTGTGAGAGTTTCTCCTGTCAACAGGGGAAGACCTGCACAGGGTCTGCAGGCATTGTTTGACTGGTCACTTCATAAAACTTGAATCATACCTGCATTTCTTTTGGGACTAGTGCAGATAAACTAGCAAGAATAAAAGCAGCAGACAGAAATAAATGTTTAAAGGCAATATTGATCATACATAGGCCTAATAATTGGGAAAGCTGCCTGCAAACAGAGCATTTAATGAGAGGCATTCTTGACACTGATTCTTTTGAGTTATTTGTATTTATTTCTTTCCTCTGTTTACTGCTGGGAGAGGCAGGACTGGTGTTTTAGAATGTTCAGGTAAATATCTGTTGGAATGAACCCTCTGTGCTCCTGCTGTTGCCAGGTAAGCAACAAACCAACAAAGCAGAGCAGGAGCAGAGCACATTCACACTTCTCTGGTGCCTGTATGTTCCCTTGTGCTCCTGCTTCTGGGCAGTCTGCACCCAGGTGGCAGCAGCTCTGAGTAAAGTGAGAATGTAGGGCTCTTCTTGGCTTCTCTCCAAGGCATCCAGTCAATAAAATCCCTCACTGCCAAGCAGGATGGTTTTGTATTGACTCCCTTCTCCATACAAGTCCAAGAGGAAATCTGTGCAGGAAGTGTTTAAGAAGTGCCAAAAAGTTTCCACAAGTCACTTAGTGCAAGACAAACAGCTCCCTGGGATATATTTCATTCTGAACAAAATAAATTAGTCTCTGAATAATATTTTATTAAACAGGGTCCTACTGTAAACTGTACTAGGAATATTTTTATTGAGGTGCCTTGATGAAAGTGATACTTTAAAGGTGGTATTTTATTACTGTAAATTATGTTGGAAGCAGTTGTATTTTTGAAGGATTCACTACTTCTTTTCCCCATGTTGTGTAGGTTTTAATTTGTAATAAAATCTGTAGCCAGTTGTGGCTTTTACTCTGCTAATGTGGAAAATACAAAAGCTGAAGCAAGCTTCTTAATGGGAACCCAAAATGTGATGTACTTATTTCAAATGATACTGAATTATGAAAATGGAGAGATAATCATTCCAAAAAAACTTTTTCACACTTTCCAGTCTTTGTAGTTTTCTGGTGTTCTATGCAATTGCTTTCTACTTTGTGACTGTCACTCTCTAGGTAATGATATTGAAAATTGATTTTTCCCATGGCTTAAACAGCTGGATTCTCCTCCAGAAGGAAGTAACTTTGTTATATGGCACTTCTTTTGAAGATATTAAAACTTTGAGTCGTTCAGGTCTTGCTGGGCAGGGTAATTATCTTTCTCCTATTTAAATCAAAATTGACCATTCAGGACATTCTCCTGGCCCAGAATCCAGCCTGCTCAAAGGGAAAATCAGTTTGAGTGGCCAGAGTGGTAAGGCTGCAATCTCTCATGTTTTTGCTCTGTAGGACAGGCTAATACACAACTGTTCCTTGCCAATCCTAGCTGTGTGAAATTATATGGTATAACAGAGTCATTTGATGTGCAATCTGTCTGAGCCTGTGGCCTCCCTTTGCTACTCCACCTGAATACTTTCTGTGGCCTGGAAACTTAAAGTACATTTATGTTTCAGCTATTTTCCCCCTCAAGTCTGGCTGCTCTGACAGTGCAGATCCTTTATTAGAATTACATTCTGACATGGTCAAGACCTTGGCTTCATGGTTATGGAGCTTAAGGGTTTGAATACAATTTTTTTAAGTCTTCCAAGATTTAAGTTAGCTTGTGGGAGGAAAATAAACTAAACCCCACCTCCCTTCTAAGCAAACATAAATGTCTAATTTATCTCTGAGCTGCAGATTTGGCACTTGCTGATTTGAGGCTCTTATCTTTTTTGTAAAATACCATTACTGGTTTTAACTAAAGCAGGCTCTGTACATTGAAAATGATAAAAGATTGCTAGCAAACAGCCCAGCTGAGAATACACTGTGAACAAAAATTTTCAGTAATTACAGCAATTCCAAAACCATCCATGGCCCATCATATCCACCTGGGAAGGTAACAGTTCCACTCACACCTAGTTAGCTTTGGATGGCTTCCCAACTCCCAATTTTTTTATCTCTGCATTTGTCCCATAGGCTGTGCAAGGGCCCTGTATAACATCATAGACATTACGAAAGAGTTAATCCAGAATTGATGTTAGAGTCCAGGATTTGCTTTGGAAAATTTCTATCATTCTCCAAAGTGGAAAAGTTTAACCGCATTTTCTTGCAACTTCTTTATTCCTAAATTGGTCACTACAGAGAATGCCTGTTCTGGAAACTTAAATGCCAGAATAAGTAGGAGAAACTCATAGAAATGAAACATTATTTATGCTCTTGGTGTAACGATTCCTTTGCAAGCACTTTAAAGAAAACTACTGAAATCTAGAAATAAGACAATCCCTTTTGTGAGAGTAGAAAAGATTTTGTGGTTTTTTTTTTTTTTTTTTTTTTTTTTTTTTTTTTTTTTTTTTTTTA
>VWZU01001021.1:1299766-1340593 GCA_013397095.1 Sterrhoptilus dennistouni
AAAAAAACCCAAAAAAAAAAACCAAAAACCCCCCCCCCCCCCCCAAAAAAAAATGGGGATCGGGACTGGAGTTATAGGTTATCTTTACATGGGCAAAAGTCAGAAATGTCTCATGAGGTATCTGATTCCAGGAACAAAGGGTGTTACTAGACCTTGTTCATTGATATGAATAGAGGAACAGACCTTAGAAAAAGAAAAGTGAAGTTCTTGCATAGTATCATTGCTTAGTTAAATTTATGTCAGTTCTCGAGTGATTGTCCTGATAAAAGAAAAAGCATAATCTTGCTGTTTTTACATGATATTAAATATCAAATCAACAATTTAAACTAGAGCTTCTCCAAGTTAGTGGCTATGAAATCTTTGACTACTTAAGCACAAGATACTTTTCCAAGAATATCTTTGTCTTTCTACCAGCTTTTCTTTTTTATGTATCTGTTGGGGGGTAGGTCTGACTTGTGACCTATAACTAAAATTGACTTTATATTAGATCACCACACTAAGCAAACAGGCAGCCTTTAATGATGACCAGTGAAAGATGTTTTTGTGCTACTTTTCCTTAGCAGAAATACAGAGACATATTTAAAACTAATTTGTCCATTTGAAGTCTTTCAATGTTTTAATGATGATACTTTCCATGAATTAACAAAATCCCACTGCAGAGGTATAAAAAATGTTTTATTTACTGGTGATGAATTGAAGATATTCTAATTGTACATACATCAAAGCTCAAATAATTGCCTCCTCTTAAATGTAACTCTAATGTTTTCGGTCAATTATATTTCATGTGACTTCACGTGAAAGAGGAAGAAAATTTGCCTGTTATCAGTAAGAATGCAAGTTTTTGTTCAATTTTGGGGCATTTGGATGTCTCATGGAGTCTCCATTTGTGGCAAATAACATGATGATACAAAAAATTAAAAAGCCTTAACTGCATGCACAACAGGACCACAATGAAATAATTTCATTAATTAATGCATGTAAATTACTGGAGACAGCCTAGTTATGGGATTCATTTTAGTGACTTCAAGAAATGTCCTGCTGAGTTTGTGTAACCTACTGAACAGAGGGCATTTTCAGTAGCATCACTAAGTGGAATAGTATTTTGAAAGCTCTGGAAGACAATCCTCTTTTTAACCCCTTCCAGAAGAGAGTATCTTTTTCACTTATTCATGGAAGTTTTCATCAAGAGGGTTATTTCCTCTTAGATTTTTTAGCTTCTGTTAGTATCTTACTGAAGTGTGAGCTCTGTGCTCCTGCCCTTGTTTGTTAACCTCTACCCTGCCTTAAAGTTAGGTGTTGTCCTAACTAGGAAACACCTAATTAGGTGTTTTCCTTCTACTGACATTTCCCTCTGTAAAATTACCTGCAGCTGTGTCATGAGGGGAATAGAAATCCTCTGACAGACTGCCTGTTGTTTGATAAATGCACACTTTGCAACACAGGTCTCCAGTAGTGCATTATTCTCCTCAAATCATTGAGCTGAAAGGCTCGGGCATGAGGTTATCCAAATATCCTCATCCACAGGATGTCTATTATGCTCCCACAAAAGACAAATGAAGTAGTTAAATTCACTACTCATCCGCCAGTAGCCTTGTTTTATATATTTGTATAATGTCCATATTCAGGTACTTTCATAAAGATTTGTTTGTGTTTCTGTTTGTATTTTGTTAGGGGCTGTCTGAAACATAAATCTGTTTTAAAAATACAGTGCTACCTAACCTAATAATTATGTATTTTTAAGTTTTCAAAATATTTCTGATAAGAAAAGGTCCTGTGACGGGGGAAATGGGGACTACAACTGCATTGCAATACATGGATACTGTTTATTCCAACTTTATGTTGGAAAAATTTTATGTTTATTAATATCAAATAACCAGTCATCTTATTTTTTTAAATAATAGCATCAGAAGACTTAATGGTGTAAAAGGAATAGAAGATAGGTAAAATGTTGATGCATTTCAGTCTGATGCTGTGCCTGCACATGTCCAGTTCCTCAGAGATGGTCATTTACACAAACAGGTTTTACAGTAAAATTTGAGGTGTTTTACACTGCTGGTGGCCATGGAGCTTCTTTTCTGCTTGAAAGTGAGAGGTCATTAACAGAACACAGGTTTTATGTGAGTTCTTTCAAGTGATGTGATTAAAAGTGCAAGGAGTGAGCATGAAGATACAAGATACCATGATGGGGGGGAGAGGATGTCAACAGCTTCCATTATTCAGCTCTTTATTCCTTTTTGTAACAAACTCTTCTATTGCTACACAGCTCTGGCTATGGCTCAAAAACATCTCTTGAGGTGAGTTATTGTGACAAAGTAAGATAAAATGTGTATTTATCAGCACGGATTAGCACGGATATTAGCACCTGTTCTTGAAAGGAATCTGTGTTTTGTATGTGTCTCCAAACAGATTTTCCCTCTGGCTCTTCCTTTTCTGTTCTGCAGCTTCTGGCACGGGAGTGCCAAGCCAAACACGTTTGGTTCCCTGTGGTACAAGCTGCTTAAACCAGAATGCATGGAAAATTGAAATTTAATAGATTCCAGTCTCTAACAAAACAGGGTTTTTTCTGCATTATCTACATTTCAGTTCTTGGTAACCACGCAAGATTTGCTCCAAAAAGCCCTTGAGCTTTCATAGTAAAAGCCACATGTATTCTATTAAGATATACACACAAAAAATACTTTTGCACTTCCCTAGAAAAAAACCCCTTAAACTACCAAACTCAGAGAAATACTTGATCTTTTTTCTTTACCCAAGGAGGGTAGAGAGAAAAAAAACTTTGACAAGGAAGAGGAATATTTGCTACTTTGGCATGTAGAGGTTTCTAAGCTACTCTAAGTTGGGCCAAAATATTTAACGAGCAACATAAACAGAAAAAATGTGCAGTATGTTCAGAGGAGGAGAACTTCCAACAAGTTGCCTTTTTTTTTTAAATAATCCTAGGAAGCAAAAAGCAACAGATGAAGTTAGAGTTAGGCTGTTGACTGTGGTGCAAACGTTGGTTATTTTGGGATGTAGATTGTGATTACAGAGAAGGATCTATGCCAGAACAGGCCATGCAATAGAAAATAGAGGAAAAGATTTCTGGTGGGAGAGAGTGGTACTTTGAAGCAGGGATTGAGTCAACTCCTGGCTTTCTCTTCTACTACAGACTTTCTCTGCAGTGCAGAGCTAATCTCTTGGTGTTTGATAACTACTAAACCCCCTTCCCTGGAAACTGATGGGGACAGCTGATAAGTTTTGAGGTTTTTTATTTCTTCCTGTTACCCAAAAAAAAAAAAAAGGGGGGGGTGGTGGGGGGCAGCAAACCCTTCCAACTTGTCATAGTGGAAGTCTGATTTGTGTGAATTTCTCAAGGAAAGTTCCTTTCAAGGGGTATGGATGTGTGTGTGATCACTGAGTCTATCCCACAAGCAGAAATTAACCTCTCCTATTTGCCATCCCAGGCCAGTGGTACCTGGTGTAGGACTTGCTGCCTGAGGCAGGTAGGTTACAGAAGCCCAGCAGATTTACTTGCAGCTGATTTGGGCTGGTTTTCCTTCTTGCAGCTAGTTGCCAGCCCAACTAATTAATTCACCCTGCATAATTTGAAGTGGGCTCCTTAGCTTCTCTTTAATGAAGCTGTTAGTCAGCCTAATAGGGTTTAAAATGTTATTTTACTCAAGAAAGTCATGCAGACCAGGAGTAGAAAACCCCCCAATTACTCTTTTAGCATAGTAATAGCAAGCAAACAGGACAACTGGGCTATAATTAAATACATGCTTTTCTTCCTTTGAGTACAATGTCATAGGTTTAATGAATCAAAACCTTACACTTAAAATCCATTTCAGAACATCAAATTCCTGTGAAGACAAAAGGTCTCTCTGCATTATTACAATGTGGAGCAGATGACCTTCTAATTTCCATTGTTTATGGCACAGGGTAGGGTTTGTCTGTACATCTGCCACTGAAAATCATAAATAATGCTGCTCTTATTTATCTTGTGTTCAGTTACCTCTTGGGAAAAGGAGACAGGAGGAGAAAAATAAAGAATGCTTCCAAGCGCATACAACCAAATATGAGTGTGGTTTGAACATTTAACAGTGGAGTAAATTTTGTAGATTAAAAACACAGGTAAAATGTACTGCACTGACTCAGTAAATAGTAATATTTATAAATAGTAATAGTGCATTTATACAGTAAATAGTGTATTTATAATTTCCTCTCACTGAGATCTGCCTTCCCCCTGTGATCTGAAGATGGAGAGAGAGGCAGAGTGTAAATACAACAGGAGTCTAGCATCATGGCAGGTAAAATGTGGCTGCCTTTATTTCTGGAGCATTTCAAAGCATTCAGAGATATTTCCACAGTCCACAATCTGCAGGCTTGATGTGCCTGCCTAGACAAAACTAGGATGGAAGAGGCAAGGAAATAGTTTACAGGACATCTGTTAATCCATGACGCGTTCTCTTTGGAGGTCAGAGTAATTTACAGTGCAGTCAGATTAGAGATGCAGCATCTTCCTCAAGCAGGGGCTCTGCCCTTTGCCAGGTGCTCATGCAGACTCTTCTGTGGCAGCAGCATGAGGAAAAGCAGCTTGAGCTATCAGAAGTGTTGGAGAGGCAGCACATGGCACCAGCAGGTAAACTGCTGCTGGCCAGGCCTCCAAACTCCTTAAAATATCACTCACTAAAACTTTCCTTGAGGAAAGTTTCCATTCCTTATCGCATTCTCTGTTTTTTCCCCAGAGTTAGATCCCCAGCTCTGGCATCGAGTTCCTGACAGGCCTCTGCCTCCCCAAATCCATTTGCCTTTTCCTGAACTTGATAATGGACTCCTATGCTTCCAGCAGGGAGAAAATTCCTTTCTGTGGCTGAATTCCTGGGTCAGCTTTGGCAGTGCAGGAGGAGGTCAGTCCAGAGGAGGTCGTGGTGTTGCCTCCACCTTGTTCCAGACATGTTCTTCTCAACCTCTCAGGTTTCCTCACGACTGCCACAGGTAAATTTCTTCTTTGCTGTGGGAAGCAACATTAAAACAAAACACGGAGGCCAGAAAACACCCAGGCATTTAAGAGTGTAAACACTTGACAATCAGGTCTCTGAGACTGAGGGTCCCACCTGAGGGCCACAACTCTGTGTTTGACATCAGCCCAAGAGGCTTTGTCTGAATTGTTGACACCATTATTTATTTTGCCGGGACAAAAAAATATTTTTGTCTTGTCCTACATTCCAGCCTCCAACTTGAGATTTCCATGTCCTTTATTTCTCATCTACATCAAACTGCTGAGGGATTTTAGGCCAGATCCCTCCTGCCCATGGCCAAAAGCCAGGCTGTTCTTCAATCTCACAGGTGCTCATTATAGAAATACATAAATTCCATGGAGCTTTAGGTATATGTTGTGTAAATACCTTGTACCATTAGACTGCTTATCTCAGCCCGTTCCTTTAAGCAAGGAGGAAAAAAAAGGATGAGAATAAACATAATCTGGTATATGAAGCTGAGATTTTAAAAAATCATTTTATCAGCTGTATGTTGCTACTTTTACTTGTATAGCTGAAACAGGCACTGCAGTTCTAGTAAGCAAGAACACCTCCTCAAACAGGTATGGGTTTGTTTTTCTTGGAGAACTTGTCCTGGTAGTTATTGTTTAAACAGCAGAATTTTAGTTTGTGAATGATGAGGCTGAGCACCTGGAAAGGTGCAATAACAGAAATAACTGTGTTTATTCCCCATGGAATGTGGTTTAGATTGTAATCCCCCATCAAAATTTGTATGTCTTAAGCTCTGGCAGCAGACCCAAGGATTCTCCTGAAGTGCTGGGGGTAAATTCAATATATTCCACTTGATTTTCTGTTTGATTTGTTGTGTTGAAGAAGTATGCAATTTATAAAACCAATGTAATTATTTGAACAAGTTTTCCTTATGACAAAATATAGTCTGGTCTTTGGCAGCTTGACACTGGGGAGCCCTAGAGATGGCAGGGCAGACACAAACTTTCTTTGTGGTGGAGAAAGGGGCAGAGTGAGCTGGCAGATAATGTGGTTTACAGTGAAAAGAGGAGGGTAAGAAATTACAGAATGCATTTGAACTTAGATCAACACCTGAATTGGACATTTAAGAGCTACTTAAAAAGTTGGAGATAAACCTGGATTGGAAAGGTTTTCTCTTCCACAGAAAGTGTTAGAAACTTTTTAATGTTCTGTAACTTTGAAGAAGGAGTAGCCCCCTCAGCACACAATGACATGAATGAAGAGCAGAATATATCACAGTTGGAAATGCCTCTCTGTTGCTGGTTTTGTGGTCTCAGTGTCATTTTTAAAGCAGTTTTTGTTTAGATCTCCTTGGGGTGAATCGCAGCAAACCTTGTCCTTAATTGATTTAGTTAAAAATAACAAATATTTGTTATCTGAGTCATCATCTCGGTCACTGGAAACTGATGTTTCAATCAGGTCTGTTCTCTAAACAGCATCAGTGACATAGGGCTGACACTGACAAGTGACATTTTATTCACTTTTTGTCCTATAATTTGTCAGCATTTATTTAGCTCATTCTGTTTATATCCCATGACAATGTTTGCTTTGAATTTTAATTTAGGGTCACCTTGAGGGTTTAATGAAGGCAAGATATTGCACATTACATATCTGATGTCCTGAAACTTGAGGGAAAAACTAAAGTTTCATCAAATGAACTTCCTACAATTACTGTGGGGGAAGAAAAAAATGTGACTATGTGGAAAATTTCCAATATTCTGAAGTTTGCTGATACAATTGATGTTAAAATTAAAAGGGTTTCAGTTATTAGGTGAGATATCTAGAGATTTAATCTGTCTCTTAAGCACTATTTCTTTAAGAGAGAAATAAATGGCACAGGCTGCTTAAGGGGCTTGAGGCTCCACACAGACACCTTGCAGTGCCTCTTGAGGCTTCTGAACCATTCAGGTACCTGGACTTGGGATCCAGAAACTGGGAACTTGGGGCATTTCCCTGATTTTATTTTATATCTCTACGTTTGGAGAAAATCTTGTGCTTCAGTACCTAAACTTGGCCTTGGTAGAGACTCGGTTAAAACCTAAACTTTTTACATCAAGTTTGGTCTGTTTCAAATTTCTCACCACTGAATCCAATGTGCAGAGAAAGGAGTCAGGATAATGGGTAGAGGAGGAAATGACTAATTGTGCCTCATGCCCTCTCACCTAGGGAGATGAATTATTCTAGGAAAATAAGCAATGAAGGTGCTGATCAAATGGGGATCTGATGGTAGTCAATTACAAGCAATTGATAAACTTAAGAAGGAAAACATAAAAAAAAAAAAAGACCAAGAAGAGAGAAATATAAAGTCTCTCTCTGGAAAGTTACAGTGCTGGATAAACTACAGATGTCTGGGTGGCCAATTATTTTGTGAGCATTATTTTAGAAACTAGATGAAATCTAGGACTGTAGCCCTTTCCATTAAGGGAATGTTCCATTATTTTAGCATTTGCAATGATCTAGTACGACATGGAGGTTATTGTACTCTAAAGTATTCCTCAGGCAGAACTATATTACTGAGAATACAACCCCCAGCTGCATTTTCAAACTGAAAAATACCCATCACAAACCATGTATTTCTTGGCATCAGACAGACTAGGTATCTTGGAGCAAAATTTCCTCGTTGGGGCTGATCCTAGAAACAAAACTTCATATCTCCAATGTGTTGTTTGGCTTATTATTTTTAAATTGTTGTTTTGTTTGGGTTTTTTTCTCAAGATTGGTTCTGCTCTGTCACACTTAATTTTTTTAAGAAAGTTGCAGGAGAAATCCAAGATGTATGGGCAATATTCTTGCTTGTTAGACGTTTATACTTGGAATATGGAGGAGGTAATAAAATAAGGTTGTTAACATGTGTTACTTTGCTTGGCAAAATAAGGTGGCTTAATTACAGTGTAAAAATATATGGGTTTTTGTATAGCTGTAATGCTTTATTTGGGGTATACTGCCATTATTACACTGAAAAAATAGTTCATTTTTCATATTGGCCACATTGCTGGGATCATAAGTCTCTCAAATCTTCTATCAAAATCCTTAATAGCTGTAGTGACTTTCATCTTTCACAAAAGTCTGTGATGTCAAAATAGCTTTATGATCCTCATATACTTGCATAGTAAGTGAAAATTCATATTTATTTGAATCAAAAAGAAATAATCATGCCAAACCATGTAGTTTTAACCAGATTGGCTTTGCAAGAACCCAGTTCTTTTCTGCTTAAATCATGATCAGAACAATCTTAGATATAAAGCTAACATTTTAAATAGATACTTGGCAACATATGTGTTCAAATCTTTTATCTTGAGTTTATGAAGGACTTCCAGAATTCTTAGATTTTCTTTAATCTATGTCTAGCAAGTAATTATAGATTTTTTTGCATCACTGACTCTTTGGATCTCTCCTACCACTTTAGCAGTTTGATTAAACTATCCATATATATAGTTGGCTTATGGCTGCTTAGTTTTCAAATGTATTTTTGTCCTTTCATGGTTCCCATTATTTGTTAAAAGGTTTTGGAAAAATTCCATCATCTTAAAAATTATGGCTTGTAATGAGCCATAATCCTTTTGCTCCTCTGAGACAGGAAAACTCCCGTTATATTATCTGACTTTCCATCACAACCAGTGTAAAAGATGACTTTTTTTTTCTCAGGATTTCCTTAAATATTAAATGCCTCAGTTGTGAGTTTATACAATGATAGGATTCTTCAAGTTGGAAGGGACATGTGGAGGTATCTAGTTCAACTTCTTGCTCAAACCATGGTCATTCACGAGGTCAGAGTGATGCCTTAAGTTTTGGCTTTCATGTTTTTCGGATTGTGCTGCCTAGGGATGCAGTTCTGAGCCTCACATTAAGTGCCAGTAAGTTCTCTTCACAGAGCAGGGAGACAAAACAAATCCTTTTCCTGCTGGAGACCAAGGGCAACTTTCAGCCCCAAAAGCACAAACAAGGGTGGCTGAAGGGAGGAACAAGAAGGATGGGACCTCACAGCCTGAAGCTGGAATTGGACAATTAAACCCCAATATGCAAAGGAACCAAAACTTATAAAAATGTAAGATCTTGTGACCAGTCAGCCATTTCATGACCATTCTCAGTCCACCTTGGGTGTAGCCCTAGTCAGACTCTGTCCTGCCCAAGGTGAATCCTGGAGGTCTTTCAATAAATACCTACTTTATTCTCTAGCTCTGTCCAGTCTCTGCTTCAGGTCAGCCCTCCCAAGGCATCAAAAGCACATTGTTCTGGGCTTTATCAAGGAGGTGTTGAAAATCTTCACAACAGTGCAGAGCAAACTGCTCCACTAGGATCTAACTTCCTCTGAAAGAGTTTCTCCTTATGGCTTGTCTGAACTTTCCATGTTTCAGCTCACTCTTTGCTCTCTTGTCCTCCTTCCACACACTGCTGTGAAGAGCTTGGCTCCACCTCCCTGACGCCTTCGGGCACTGGTAAATTGCTTTAAGATTCCCTTGAAACCAGGTCTTCTCCAGACAGAGCAACCCCAGGGCCTCAGCTTCTCCTTCAGGGCAAGAGCTCCAGTCCCTGAGCAACCTCTGCTGACCCCTGATGAGCTCTGTCAACATTTGCACCATTTTGTCCCTCAGTCTGCTGCCAGCTGTACTCCTGCCAAGGCACCTGAATATGCCTTTGGACTTCTTTTCTCCAGAGCACAGTGCTGGCTTGTGGCCAGGTCCTTTTCTTAGAGCTGCTTCCACTCTGGCAGCGCCCAGGAAAGGGAGGGGTCATTCTTTCCATGACTTTCTACTTGTTCTTCCTTAAAATCTTAAAGGTCTGTGTTGACCCAGAGAATCCGTGGTTGCCTCATCCTTGGAAGTGCCCCAGGCCAGGTTAGGTGAGGCTTTGAGAAACCTGGTCTAGTGAAAGGTGTCCCTGTCCATGGCAGGGGTTTGGACCTTGGATGATCTTTAATATCTCTTCCAACCCAAACCATTCTACAATTCTATGATCAGATGGCCAAGATGGCTTTGTGAGAATATTCAGATTTGGTGTTAGCTAGCAGGGCTGCTTCTGTCAAGTAGCGTGTGCAACACAACCTATGAATACACGAGAAGTGATTACATGAATAATTCCTGTTTGATGTTAGTGGAGTACAGTTTCAGGCCATGGCTCAGCTGCCAGGCTGTTCCACTGGACATTGCCCAGACCTTTCTGCCATTCTGCAGCTATTTGAGGAAAATGGGATGAAGATATATGGAGGAAAGGGAATAAGTTATTTCCTTTTCACAAGATGCGATTCAATTTTCCATGAAAATATAACTGAGAGCTTATCAGAGGGTTCAGTAAGAAGTGCAGTCAAGGGCAACTCATGACTGCCAAGGAGTTAGGAATCCTTCAAGGGTAGCCTTGGATAGAATCTAAGAATGCATAGATATAACAAATTCAAATATTTGGAATTAGCTCTCGAGTTCCCATTAAATGGGACAGAGAGGAAATGTGAGGGAAAACCCCAGAGACAGACTAAATTATGTCCTGGTATAAGTAGGTACAGGCCCATTAAATTTCTTTGCTTTGTATTATTCTACAGTTTGACCTTTGAAATTTTGGTTGATACACACAGGAAACAATCCAAGACCTGAAGTTCTATTAATCTGCAATTCAAATTACCTTATACCCTTAAAAAAATAGCTTTAGTAGTGAAATAAAACCATAAAATTATATTGTGTGTTGCAATTTTCCCCTTTCAGTGGCTGTCTTCTCTCTGATGAATTATCTAGGCAAGATGAATTATTCCACTATTTTTCCAAAGTAATTGCAGTAATTCACACAAATCTACCCACCACTTGCAACCAGGAGTGTAGTTTGTTTGAGCAAACTTGCTGCCTGGTTAGGGGTTGATTTTGTTTTATAAGGAGATGATTGTTGCCAATATAGTGACTGCTTTTTTTTTTTTTTTTTTTTTTTTTTTTTTTTTTTTTTTTTTTTTTTTTTTTTTTTTTTTTTTTTGTGAGGGCAAATATTTGTACGCAGGGCTCTCCCAGATCAGACTCCAATGCAGGCAACACCTGTGAGGATGTGGCACACGTTTGCACAAGGGTCTAAATAGCTGCCAGGAAGAGACCAGACTGAACAGAAGTGTTTGTCACTTAATTGCATAGTAGTGATTTGAAGCTTGCATCTCTGGATAAGTGTGGATGTTCTCTTTTGCACTCATGCTATTTGGAGGTTTTCCCCTCTCATCCTCTAAATATTTAATTAGTTGAACGCACAGAGCAAGGGTGACTGTCTGGCTGACTTTGTGGGAAGGACACTCTG
Organism: Sterrhoptilus dennistouni; assembly: GCA_013397095.1. Classification (NCBI taxonomy): domain Eukaryota; kingdom Metazoa; phylum Chordata; class Aves; order Passeriformes; family Zosteropidae; genus Sterrhoptilus; species Sterrhoptilus dennistouni. Next base: position 1,311,034 of record VWZU01001021.1, read on the forward strand.
CTGTGTGGTGAGAGATTTCTGTGTCCTGTGCTCTGTCAGGCATAGCTCTAATCCTGAAAGAGTCTACTTTGGGGGACCTCCCTGAAATAGCTTAACAAGGTTCTTTAAGTTTCTCTTTTCTCTCTTGGTCTGTGAAACAAACCTTCATTTAAATTGTTTCCACTGCAGAATCAGAAATAATTTTATCTTCTCTTGTTCTCTGTTCCTCAGCTCCTTGAGGGAAAGGCAGGAAAGAAAATGAACATTGTGACCAACTGCAGGTATAAGATGAAGGGAAGTTGTAATATCAGAAAAATACTGTGAGTAGAAACAGCTTTAATTTTTCATTCTTGCGCTCAGAATATTTCCCTGTTCATTTTCATTCTCTGCAGTTCTTGGAGCATATGAATTTTGTGCTGCCCTCTTTTTTTTTTTCCTGTCACATTTGCTCATAAGTTCTTCAATGCACAGAAGGATTTGGATGCACAGAGGAATATTCTGCCTCCATTAAATTCAGAACATGATTTTTCTGACCTCTTCTGTATGCTTTTCATGGTAACTTCAATGTAACATTTTATGAACAAATCATAAACCCTGAATTTACTGGGAGGATAAAATCCCTGTTCTTTCCTAGCTCATCTCTTAGCTCCAATATCACAGAAACAAAGCAAAATGCTTTGAATGGTAGTGATGCAATATGCATTTGCCCTGTGAAACTTCCACTGAAGGAAATTGATTTCTGGTGGGTGGAGTTGCTTTGGAATAGTTACAGGTCCAAGGAAAAAACAGCAGCAAAAGCATGCGAGATGCTGTGACAATGTTTCTCTGTGCTTAACATTAAAGTGAGCCTAGTTAAAAATAAATAAAATTGTGGATTTGAAAGGAAACAAATTCATTTCTGTTTTACTGCATGGCTGCACATCTGTGAGCACGAGGAGGATTTATGTGAATGCAGGGTTTCAGCTGGGGGCTTCTGCTGTCTCTTGAAGAGTCTGCAGGGTGAACATTCCCACCTAGTGGCTGCCAGCAGTGCAGGTGAGAAAAACTGCACAGCACCGAGTGTAGGCCAGGTGATTCCTTTTAAATGTCTGCTCACCACATCCAGGAGGTTTGATATCTGAGAGACACCTACCAGGTTTTGTTCAGCTTGGCCCCCGAGTACTTCATTGCTCTCAGGAGGTATCTTTAGCAGGAAAACACAGAACACAGGGACATTAAACTTGCAGTTGGGATCAGAAATCCATTGGCCTCAGATTTGCTGCAGCAGCAGGGCTGCTCCTCTCCAGCAGATGTGTGGTGCTGCCAAGTAGGTTCTGCACTGAAAGGGAAACAGCTTCAGCCAGGGCTCAGCCTGGTGAGAGCACACACCTCTGCTGAGGGACTGGCTGAGCTCTGGGGTGGAATTTCTTTCTTTTGTCTCTTTGCCAAAACGTTGGTGAAAACCAGCAATTAATTCTTGACTTATTCAAACTTTAAATCATGCTTTTCTATAACCTAATGAGCTCTTAACGAGATTTAATTTCCTAATGCTGACGAATCCAATTCTGTTACTTGCTGTATCACACATTGGCTTATTGAAAAGGCAAGAAACTGGAAGAGATTGGATGTCTGAAATAGCTCAGGTATTTGTGCTTTGACTAAGGCTGGCTTGAGTAGGCAACAGTCCAGAGAGTAGGTTTTATGCCTTTTTTTTTTTTCTTTGAAGATGACCGTTACCTACTATAACTTTGTTCCCTGCTGTTGCTGCTACACCCACCAGATTTTGCCTACATCCCTGGGGAGTCTGAAGTCACTTGGACTGTAGTAAGTAAGCTAGTAAGAACAGCTAGTAAGTACAGGCAATTCTGGCAAGAGAGGACCAAGGTAGAAGCTGAAGTGGAAAAGCTTTCTTTTATCACAACTGTGTTAAATGGATCAGAAAAGGGGATAAAAATATCTATATGCACTCTTATGTTTCAGTGTCTGTGCTTAAATCAGGAAGAATAGTGCTGAGACTGCATTTGAATCAGGTCAGGAAAAAGGAGGCAAAATATTCATTATGAATACTGAGAACAAGTCTACTCATGAATTTATGTATTTCCACGCTCAGCAGTGTAGTCTTCAGAATCTTATTGTCAGCTTATGGATCTTATATTCTCATGGAACAATTTAAAATCTCTTGTATGCTGCATATGTTTTAAACTGTAAATGAGTTCTGTTGTGTAATACAAATATAGCTATTTCCTCTTGAGAAGATCATAAATCTACCCAAACATCTTTGAGTATCCACAGTAGGAAAATATCCAGAGTTTTGACAGTGACATTTAGAGAAATTTTATATCTATGTAAAATAAAACTTAGTGTGACTACAAGTACCCAAGGGAGTTGTTAAAGTGGAGGAGGGGATGACTTTTAAGCAATCACAAAGTTGTTTTATCAGAAGAGTTGATACCACAGCGTGTTGTTAGTTCTGAGAGATTTAACTTTCTAATCTCAACTGGGCTTTGTAGTGAAAAGGAGTTCACAAATGAAATCCAACAGCTTGCAAGTGAAGCTCTGTAGCAGCTGATGACAGGGTTGTCTTTTAGGTGTTGACAATTGTTCAGTCACTTCCAAAGAAAAACTCTAGAGATCACTGTCTGTTCTGTATGAAACAGGGCAGGGGAAGTTGCTTCTTCCTGAGAGCACCATTTCAGTAGTGGAGGATAAAATGGGACCAAGTCAAAAATTATTTTTAAGCCAAAATATACCCTGTTCAAATAATTACTTTCTTAATCTGTCCCCTCCACCTTTGCATTGTCCACTTCCCACACCCACAAACAGAGGAGACCTGCAAGAGCAGATTGGAAACTCAATATTTTTGCTTCTACATTCCACTGAAACTCTGTTTAAAGTCAAAAGCTTGCTGTGAGCTAATAGTCTTTAGAAAACTTGGGTGTTTTTTGAAAACAATTGCTTGTAGAGAAAAATACCGCAAAAAATTATATGGCAGTGTATTGATTATTGCACAGAATGTGTTCAGGAAGTCCAGGAGTTAATTTTCTATCTATACAAGAGAGAGAGGGCTGAGAAAAACTGTTTAAAGAACAAGTGATTTTAGTCTAAGATTCAATGAAAGTCTGAAGAGCCTACCATTCACTCAGACCATGACAGCATATTCTGGTCAGCCATTTAATGTAAGCCTCTCTTCAAAAAGTAGATTCCAAAGCTTTATTATTTTAACATTTCTCAGTGGCCAAGGACAGTAGTTCCCGTAACTGCTGGAGAGAGACAGCTCTGGAAACCCATGAATAACCTCCCTTGTTAGTGAAGGAAAGACCTTTGGATCAAATGAGTCAATAAAGCATTAATCAAAGAGGTCATTTGTACCTCTTGATGGCAAATTCTTTATACAAATGGCATGTGCAAACAGGTAGCAGTGGCTGCAGGAAAATCCAAGGTTTAAGGAGTTTAAGGTGATGGATGGTCCAGTAGTGCAAGGCTTCTTGTATTGAAATTGGCAATGTGTATTAAGTAATTCCTTATTATTAGCTGAATAATTATCTGTGATAGAAAACCATCCTTCTTCAGCAAAGAAAAGAGTGACTGGGAAGGTGACTTTTTATACATGAGAAAACAGTTAAACTGTTTCTGATACAGATCCATCCATCCTAACTTCACTAGAATGTACTCAGCTTATGCTTTATTGACTCCTACAGGGCTCGAGCACACCCTAAGCCTTAGGAGGCTACTGGCCCATAGAGTCAAGAAAATCAGTAAGCCCAAACCATGTGTTTAATACTCACTTGAAAGTCCTTTTCTGAACTGAAACTTGCAGCAAAGGCTGTTTGCTTCTTCTGCAAAATTGGAGTCAGTTTTGTAAATGAAAAGTAAAGCATGACAGTTTATTATTTTAGGATGAAAAATTATACTTATTTCAACCATTTGGTTGAAATTTTTTGCCAAAAACGTTTATGATCTTTGGGTGCCATTTATAATTTATGGCTGAAGGCTGCTTTATTTTATAATGGGACTCTGATGAAATGCTTTAAGCAAACAATTTTCAGATGGCTGCTGCAGTACCCATTGATGAAACAAAGACCTACAATGTGACTAAAAACTGGATCAGGGGTAAATCTTGGCTATATGCCCTATAGTTGATTAACATCCACTGTTCTTGGTTAAATAACTCCATGAATTCCATTAGATAGTGTCTGCTGGAGAGTGAAGCAAGCAGGACCTATGAATCTGTATTATTGATCTGTGGATCTGTACCTTGGACTTTTGCCAATAGTATTTAATTGAAAGGAAGACTGAGATAAAATTATAGTCTTGTGAATGCCAATGTGTGCTTGAAGCTTTGTTAACCCACTTGTTCTGAATCTCAATGAAGCATTCTCACATAAATAAAACAGATTATTATAGAATAAATGATGCACAAAGATGTATTTTATGAAACTAAATAAGGAATAGCAGACTGGACTGCATTACTGGTCTGCAGTGAAATATCTGTAGTACCAAAAAGGAAAAGTTATGTATCTGAGAGTGGAAATAGCCTTGCCAGAAAAGTGTGGAGAGGGAGATGGCAAATGAAACAGAAAAACTTTTCTGCATTGTCTATGTTCTTGAATATTCTTGTTTTCAGAAGGAGTAAAATGGAACATAACTGAATATCAAGACAAATCATGTCCATCTTTTGTCTGGAAGAATTTGTCTTGAACAATTGACAGCTTTGGTACCAAGAAGCCTGTCATGGGACAAATCCTTTATGGTGCATTGCCTGAATATCAGGTTGTTACTGGTCTCTTCCCAACCTCAGCTACTTAATTCTTTTTCTTGATAGTTAGAGGACCACCAGATGGCCCTGTCTGAAATAAGTGGAAATGGCATAAATACATAAAGAGAAGGGGAGAGGGGAGGGAACATAGGGAAATATGGAACATAGTTTTCTTTCTTACTCCTATGTTTTCTAGGCCTGCTTCAGTTCTTGAGGATGGGGTGTGTCAGACCCATTTGATCTTAACGGGAGAGATAAACACAGATTTCCAGATTTAGTGTAGCCATTGAACAAGTCTGATACTTGGCATGAATCCCGTGGGGATGGGACTTTGGGAATGCAAGTCTGTGACAGCCCAAGGTCAGAGGGGTGGTTCAGGTCCCAGTGAGCCCCTCAGGTGATGGATGAAGCAATGTGGAGTTTTTTTGGAACCCCCTGTCACAGATTAACAGTGGGGAGTTTAAAAAGGTCTGTGAGTAGTAACTTTTTTAATTGCTGCAACGGCACCCAAAATGATCCTCTTAAGAGCTTCAGACATTTCCTTTATCATAATTTTAAGTGAGTCACTTCAAGTTTTCCTTCTCCTCTCCACCTCTTTTTTAAACCCTTTGGCATTAGGGGAGCCAATCCAAGTTTGCAGAAATGATGTTTCCTTGTACATCGCATTGCCTGGAAGAGCATTTCCCCAGGACCAGCTTAGCAAATGGTGCAACAGGCAGCTGTGCTTGTGCAGGTGGGTTTTCTAGCCTGAGTTCCTTGCTTAACTAAAAGGCAAATTACATGTGCATCACGTCTTTTTTGGTATTTTTAGCTGCAACAAGAAGAGAGTGCTGAAGGCCTTTGAAGAGTTTGTTAAAGAGTTTTTGCATATGATAACAAACTTTATAGATAAGTGTTTCAATATTAGCAAAACTGAGATTATTGTACATATAGCATTTTCAGTCCATTATCATGCTTTATACTCATACACACAAAAAAAGGCCTCCAATCCTTGAAACTCAGTTGTTTGTCAAATTTTGAGTAGTAAAATCAAGGAAAAAGAGTAGATGTGGAAGGTAAAATTAATGAAAATACCTTTGTAAAGCCTGAAGTGATCTGTGATGTCACAAACACCAATAAAGCTTTTTGTCATGCACACGGAAACTGTTTGCATGAAAACGATCAGAATTTGAGCAATGTTAAGAAAACAAATATGCAGGCCTGGGACAGAAGGAAAATCTGTATAACCTTTATAATGAGATTATTCCGTGATCCTCAGGAGTACTGGCAATTAGTCAGGTTGCACAGAAAATTTGTAATTGGTTCCTGTCCAAATCTCAGGACATAAATTAAAGGAACAGAGCAGGGTGAGTGGCTTAGCTGTGCTGTTCAATAATTCCAGCACACTGGATCACCTGGATGAGCCTCAGTTCTCAGGGAACAACGAATTTAGCAATTTAAAGCCAGTTTGACTCTATTTAAGTACACGAAGGTTAGAGAACCCTTGGAGGAGTGAATGTACAATGTGCAGAATAATTGCCTAATGGAGAATGTAGTGCACTTGATGGAGACTTGTATTGATCAGTGCAGGGGGAAATGGTGTTTTTATGGAAGTCATTGGTGTCTACTTGCACTGTACAGCTTAAGCACTGTGTAGTGTGTGATTTATCTGAAAATTCAGGAGAAGGGAGAAGGTATTCAAGTCTGGAAAATTTCATATGGAAAACACATTTACAGTTTTATGTTTATCCAAATAATCCAAACATACTGGCCTTTTCTCACTTAAAGCTCTGTTTTAGATCTCTTGAACTTGAACACATAGAACCAAGAAGGCCTTTGTCTGAATAACGTTTAGGATTGATGTTTGTCTTAGCAAAATCTCAAAAGATATATTATTTCTTAGGAATAAAACCAATCTAATGTAAGTCTAGGCATTTATAAAGATATTATTACTTATTCATCTTTTGGCTGGGTATAAACCCACCAATATGAAGATAAATTACTGAATTAATCTAACCTACATGATTTTGTAACCCTTGGGGCAATGCCTTCATTCCTTACAGGGTTTGTAGATGGAGTTAAACACTGTCCAACAAAGAAATGCAGCATTACAGGTTTTCTGCAAGGAGAACCAGATTAATTAATGGAATATGCATTTTTAATTTCTAAAGAATTTGCTGACAATAATATATATCCAGGAACAAATTACTAAGATTGTTCAGGTTATCAATGAATGGTTCAGATTATCAATGAATGGTTTAGGCCAAAAAAAAGGAGAGAGAGGGGCTGAAAATTTATTCAGAAGAAAAATTATTTTCCTACACATTGTATGCATTTCATTAATATGTTAGTTTACCATTTCCCTCCCACAAAAAGTGGAATCTTTTCTGAAACAGTGTTCAGACTGGAGAACATTTATTTAATGAAGGCTGCCTGAAAAATAACCAAAACCCCCCAGTCCTGGTGGTCTCGTGCTGAGTCAGAATCCCAATTTTGACTCTTAGCTCTCTGCCCATTCTCCACAAAAGGCTTCAGAAGGACCACACAACTAAATGGAGGCATTTCCAATGGAGGCTTTTGTGTCTGAGCTGTCACAGATGGCATCTAAAATATAAAAAAGGAATGGGATTCTAGCACTCCCCTCTGGACCAGGGGTGGATTAATCAATAGATGAGCACCTAAAACTGGGTGAAATCAATCCCACTTTGTGTCCCACCCAGCTGGCTCCTTCCTCAGCCCCCTGAGCCAGGCTCTGTCTGGCTTTGTCACCATCATGGCTTAAGTCCTTCTCCATCTCTCTGCTTTGCCACCCATCTTGCCTTTTGTTAAAGGAACCCACCCTCATTTCCATCCCTTTTTGAGGTCCAGAAGTGGCAGGCTGGTCGAGGACATTAAATGGCATTTGTGTTCCTGCATCTCTTTATGCAGCTGTGAAGGAAGTAGAGAAATTCCTGCCTGTCCCTTGTGGTTTCTGCTCTCTGCACTGCAGGAGAGTGATGGGTGTAAAAAGGTCAGCCTTCCGCTTCCCCAGAGAGCTGGAGCTTGTCTAATGATGCTGATGGCTCCTGGAAATGAGTTGCTTTTGTCATGGTGTCTGCTGACTACTCATGAGCCCAGAGTTTTAGAAGTCATTTAACTTGCAGAGTCTGAACAGATAAAATTATGTCTTTTCCAACATCAGGGATGCACTCTTTCAGTGCTTTTAGAGTAGGTATGAGAGGTTTTAAATTAGCGAGTGTTTTACCTTTTCTAAAAGAACTGGAACTCTGATTTTCTTCCTGAAATGGCTGATTCATGTAAAAAATGACCCCCACACCACCCAAGGCAAGGCAAGAAAAACCCTCCTTATGCCAAAAATTCAACTTTGGAAGAAAATATGATATAGATAGCACCAGCCTCAATGATTTGATCTGTTAGTTATTGTAGTACAAGAAAAAGGAGTTTTAAAAAATAAAACATGGTATCTTAATAATTGATTGATTTTTATGTGCATATTTCTAAATGTTATATTTCTAGACTGGAACTTTTTCAGCTACCAGTTTTATCAGCAGAACAGCATGGGCTCTAGGTAAAGCAAAACTGCCCATTAATTCAGGATTATGCTTGTCAAATGGCTTAATTAGGAAAGAAGTCTTTACCAGAAGATCAAGTTTTATGATCTATTCAATAAGGGATAATGAGGAATATTGAAGTTCAGTGCATTCTTCTGTAAGCACATTTGAACTACTGCTGTCCAACTCCTAAGAAAATTCCCTAATCTCTTTTATCTCAGATATTCTGGTATTGGTTGTTCTGGCATTTCTAATTCAAACCTCTTCAGTGTCTCCCAATTTAGCATTCCTTTCCATTCACAATGGATATTGAGGGTGGAGATGAAGCTGCTGCCCACCCCTTTATTTCTTGGCTTCATTTTATTCCAGGTGGCTGAAAAAGAAATGCTCTGATCCAAGTTAGGCAAAAATAAATGTTAGTGAGGCTTTCCTGCCATTTGAAGTAATCTGTAGTATTAAGTAATATGAGGATAGTGGAAATGCTTCTCTCATTAATTCTCCAGGAGGTTTGAGTGATAGATGTTCTTCTGTAAATGTGCATGCTGGGAAGTTCCCTTTTATCTTAAGAATATGATTGATTATATTCCTGAATAGAGATGTATTTCTCTAACTAAGCTGAACTGTGAGAAATGTCTAATTATCACCTTTTGATGGCAACAATTAACCTTTGTGAAATCTTCTGTTCATAAGGTGTATTTGCAAAAGAATTATCTGTATTAAAAACCATTGTTAAATCTTTTAATTTCACCTGCCCCCTAGAAATTTCTATTTGCATTGGAATTTTGGAATGTAATTTGTTAAAAAAAATAAAATCTCCTATTTAATGAGAAGTTAAAATATAGCCCAGAGGAGTCTTCTGTTTTTCTCATGCTGACTTTTTTTAAATTTTCATCTTTGTGATTTATTTTTCCAGGATTAGAATAATGTTGGGTATTGTCATGTATACAGTTGCTCACCATTCCAAAGAATTAACACTAGAATGTCCTTTTCTAAACAGCAGGATGCTTTTAATTGCTTCAGTAGGGCTTCTGTATAAATGTATTTGACAGGGAAAGGCATTTTCTTCACACTCTTTTCAAAGGTTCTGAGGCCCTACAAAATCACTTGCAAAGTGAGATTTACCCATAGCCAGTGTACAATTAGCCTTATATCTAAATACATTAATAAGTGTGATTTTTTAGTAATCAATGCATGCCAACTCTGCATAATTCTGTAGAAATTATGTAGAATGCATCATACCCTTCAGAAGCTTCTTATGCTTAATTAGTGAGTGTGAATCATCTTGTACACACCTTACACTTCCTTCATCCACAGAACAAGACAAAAAAATTAATTTGAAATTATTTCCCTTCTTTTGGGATGCTTTTTTAAAATTATGTGCTGCTGCCTATATTTGTGTTGTTCAGTCATCGTATCCATGGGGCAAAAGACAATTTGCTTGTAAACAAAGAAGAGGGGAAAAAAAGGCAACAAAAATATTTAATCAACCACGGGCTTCAAGATAAGGAGGTTCCCTGTGAATTGCACATCAAAGGTAAAAACAGTTGTGGAAGGGGAGGTTGAACAGCTTTTAACAAACTGTTAATTGAGCCAGAAATGAGACTGTGGAAGTGTGGGGTGAGACAATGATCCTTAAGGCACGACTGGAAAACCTTCCACTGTGGTCACACATCTGGAAGTTATTAGCTCTCTCAGTAAATTCTGCAGACCTGAATCTCAGAGGTGAGCTCAGTCCCGGGGCATCAGGAGGCGTTTTTTAGGGTCCAGCTAATAAGTGTCTTAGGTGGTCCTACAAATTATGATTTATGCATTTCTATTACTTTGGAATATCAAATCAACAGAAGGTATAAATTGTTTCCTACAATCTATATCGCCCCCAGCTTTAAGAGCAAGGCATGATCCAAGTCTTGGCTCCAAATAATGATTGTGCTTTCACAATTATTGTGCTGGAAACTTATCTTGCAGTAATTTTCATATGATGACACTTCCTTTTCTTATAGCATGGAAACACTCTACAGTAAGACTAGTTATACTGAAGTTCTTCTTAAAATTTTGCTTAGATCAATGAAATATCTGACTGCTACGGATCAGCAATTGCTTGTGGGAGCTTTGTAAGGCCTTGAGGGGCCTGATCTTGGATTTATTCACCCTAGAGAAGGAAGGATTTGGAGAGGTCCTGGTTGCTGTCCTCAAGTACCTGAGGGGCATCAGAGAGATGGTGTGAGCTCCCCTTGGCAGGGCACAGCAAGAGGACAGGGGGGAACAGCCCTAAGGCATGAAAAGGAGAATTCCAATGGAAAATAAGAGGAGTTGAGGGGAAAGGGGGGGGTGGATTTGCTGTCAGAGAAGTGCAGTGCTGCAGCAGATGCCCAGGGAGGCTGTTGAACCTCCATACCTGGAGGTATTGAGAACTTGCATGGATGAAACTCTGAGCCATTTGGTTTGACTGTGAAGTTTGTCTTGCTTTGTGCTGAAGGTTGGCCTGGATGATCTCTAGAGACCTTTCCACCAGAATGAATTGTGGTTCTCATCTCAAGTATCTGGACACGTGCTCAATTTCCCTGGTATGGAGGGAGAGGGTATATAAACAGCACGTTCTTTCTTTAAAAGTTCAAGAGGAAAAAGATAAGAGAGAACAGTTAAAGGTCTCGTTTTGTTCTCATTGGAAGTAAAAGTGTGCTTGAAACCAGACTTACAGATTGAGAAAACTGTTTCCAATTGTACTAAAGCAGCAAAAGAAACTACTGAAGTCTCAACTTGCTACTCTCTACCAAAAGCCAGCAGACTTGTGCCTCACCTTTTCAGTGAGGTGATTGGTGCTATTCAGAGAAAGAATATGAACAAAAAAACCTGCTTAGATCTTCAGTTTTAACTCATTTTTTCAATGTCCCTATTCAGCCATCATCTTCAGTGCTGGTTATTCTACTTCTTCCCAAATCCCTTAGCAAAACTTAAAAGAAAATAATCCTTCTCAGTAAAAATCATTGCCACCCATGGCTATCCCCAGGATTAATAGCATTTGTGATAACTGCAATAAATTGGACCATTTCATGTTACCATGGCAGCCAAGTTGAAAGTAGCAATTTTTTTTTCCCCCAGGTTGGCTAAAGATACTCTTGGAGGTAGAAGGTATAAACTAATATTGATTAAAATTTTTCATCTGTGTTACACTAAAATATCTTTTCCTAGATTTCTACCTCTCTGTGATAACTACCTGAAGTGTAGGAGTATTTAACTGAAGAATAACTGGAGACAGAAGAACTTCCTATTTGAGTGTATCAGTGATTAAATGAATTTGACATTTTTGTCTTGAATGAAAGTGAATTTCAAGTGCTACTGTGAAGAACTCTTACCAAGCATATAATTGGAGCTTGTCAAAGAAAAGTTCCTTACATTGCTGTTACAAATAAAAAAAAAAATAAAAATCAGGTTATCTTCAAAATTAAAGCAAAACTGAAACAAATGGCAAAAAGAAAAATCAACAAAAAGGCAGAATTTGTAATTAAAAGAAAGCTGTCTTTTCTGTTTCTCTTGGACAGAAATACTTTGAAAAGTCTATAAATGTCATGAGACTTTTTTAAATCTGCCTGTTCTGTACAATTTCTGTTCCTCTGTCACAATATTCAGTGGTCTCTCTTAGCTCATGCTCTAGCATTAAAGACCCTAAAAGTCTGTCATTTTTGCAACCAAACATGTAAAGTGCTTTATTTTTATATTCAAATGACCTAAGAAAAGTTTTTTGCTTATAAAGAGAAATTTTGGGGGTCACCTGTTGGATATTTAATAGGAGGAGCAGAGAAAAAAATTAACCAAGCATTAAGGCAGTAATTTGATAATTGGGGTCTTCCTGTAATTTTTAATAGTTTAAGTAGAGTCTGATCTTAACACCTCCAAGTCTGGGAACACTGAAAAGCTAGATATTCCTATGTTCTTATTTAAAAGTGTTTTCAATATGATAGATTTGGTATTTGCATTGCTGAAGAGAGAATTCCAGCAGCAGGAAGGCAATGGTTTAATGTGCACACAGGGAAATAGGGGAATTCACCCCGGCATAGTCTGCTTGCAGTTCTGGGTTCCTCTTTCTTCTGTGAGCACAATGTTTGATGGCCAGCTCTGGCTGACACAGTGCTTAGCCACAGATTAAATAGAAACATCACACTCTGATAGCTGAGTGTTCCAAACATTTACAAGATGAATCCTGTTACGTCCTTCAGCTCCTAAAAATGGGTTTAGAGGATCTGTGGCACTTGGTTTCACTGGGTTCTTCCTTCCTCCAAGCCAGCCTCATAGAGGAGTTCCTCCTGAAACAGAGTTCTTCCTGGGGAATAAAAAAAGGAGGTCTTTTTCTTGGAGGAATAGAAGGGGGACTGGAAAGAAGGGAAATTGGTGTGGAAGAGGCAGGAGAGAAGGTGCCTGTGGGTAAGGTAGATGTGAACTGTAGCTTGTATTTATTTCTAAATTTGCTGTTTGAATTCTTAATGGCCTGCCTGCCCTTAAGAGTTATGCACCTCTGATCAAGCCTTTGATGGCTGATGATGGGTATCTGGTGTTTACAGTATTGCCCAGGTTTATGTGTAATCCCAACCCTGTTTTTTGTATCTGCTGTAAACAAGAGGGGTCCTGCAGCAGTGCAGGGCTGGATGAACAGCAATAATGGTCCTTATCAGAGCAAATAATTTGGCTTTCAGTGCTATTCTGACTATAAACAATGATGTAAGGAGGTTTGCATCCTTGCATGAGCTCTGCTGTGGTCATTGCAGTGACGTTTTTCCATTGTCACAACTGTTTTTAAAAATAACCACAAAGTCTTTCCTTGGCCTTCAGTCACTTTTACCTATGTTTGCATGCAGTGATTATGTCTCCATCTTTTATCATATATGCTGTAATATTATAATGCTGGAGTTCAGGATGTTTAGGTTTGTTTGAGCAGAAGATCAGAAAATGCAAAAGCTGACTGATAGGGTAAAAAAGGCACAATTCATCCCACACACCTGTCTCATATTATTGTGTAGAGATCTTTGATTCTTCTTGCCAATCCTTTGGTCTTGAGTGCATCCTTTCCCCCTCTAGGTGTTTCCATCAGTGCTCATGGGTTTTGTTTCCATCTTCTCCTTCCATATTGCCATTTTAAACATTTCTCCTGTGCTTGTATGGGAATTCTGGGAAGTGCTCAGGTAGTTCAGGATCCTCTGGGAACTTTTTAACACTGTGTGCTCCTGTTTCAAGTCTTAGCTGAAATCTCCCTCTCTGAGCTGCAACTTCCTCATACAGCTGTATTTTTTCCCCAGGTTTTCTGACAAATGCTGTCCAGTAAATATATTCTCTTGCCTGCTGTGATGCAAATTTATTTTCCTTCCTAGCAAATTTTTTTTTTCTAAGGGAGTGGTTGTTGCTAGGATAGCGAAAGATTGCTGTATTTTGAACAGATTTTGTATTGAGTGTTTTAATAGGTTTGATGTTCCTTTTTTTCAGTCAAAGAAATGCCTCTGCAGTGAGTTTGGATGGCACATCTCACCTGGAAACTGTTGCTAAGTGAAACTTACTTTTGTTGATGAATAATTTTTGTTGGAGCATCTATCAGCAAGCAAATGGGAAGCAGAATCACAGACGAGGAGGCAAGAGGGCTGGGAATGGTGGGCTGTGAGTAGTATGGATTTGTGTGAAGGATTACTTTTATTTATGGAGCCTATTTAAGGCTAATTCCATTATAAAGTTACCTAGGTTAATCTTTGATTTCTTTTTTTGAGGGAGAAACTATTGATTGTTTGCTCTTTATGTGGCATTATTTGATGTGGGTTTTCAATTGTTGTTTTCTTCATGGTATTTTCAGCAATCTTTTCTTACCGACGATCTTAATTGAGCTCAAGTTTCTTTGCAAAGAAAATATCCTGACAACTTGATGGCCTCATGTGGGCATGGATTTGTGGATAAAAGACACAACATAAACCTGTGCATTAGGCATAAATAATAATATCCTAACAGGAACAGAATTTGACATAAGAGTGCAACACAAAGATATCACCTGCGGGTGATTCTGTCAGCGAACCAGAGAAAGACAGCCTGAGGGGAATACAGAGGGATTTGGTAAAAGGCCAGCTCTGAAAAAAAATAAATCTGACTGCCAAGGACAGAAAATCACAGGAACAGCTCAAAGCAGCAGTGAACAAGTGCACTGGAGGTCACTTACTGCAGAGGTCAGCGTTAAGGCACGTCTGGGGTGGCTGCCCTGACAATGCTCCACACTGGAACTTTTCTGTCTGCAACCTTCCCTGTGTGGGAGCTGACTCTAATTATCTCTCCTGCCCAGTGCATGCCAGTGCTGCTTGCTTAACCCCCAGCTCATTCTGGAGCCTGCCAGGTGAGAAAGTGTGTAATTGCCTTCCCTCAAGAGGCAGGAGCTCCTGGAGTGTGAAGACTTCATGCACACAAATTCATGAACTCTCAAGGAGATTTTCTCAAGTATTTCTACACTTTTTCTGTGCTAGCACAGTGGTTACAGCTGGTCTGGGAGTGCAGTACTGCACTTCAGGATGGCAGTGAGAGGAAATCTCCAGGGTGGGTTGCAAAGTCATCACAGCCCCTTCTCAGAATGAGGGAAAGCAGAGTCTATCTTCCTACTCTGTCACAGTTATCTGTCACCTTCCAGTCTTTTACAAAACCATCTTCTCTTTCATGTCTGATTCTTAGGTATTTGGAAATGAAGTGGCATCAAAGAGATTTGTGTCCAGTAGGAGTATATGAGCCTGGGAATTCAGCTTGTCTTTCAACTTATGAAGGCATTAATTTTGCCATTTGAAGAGCAGCTCTCATAAGAACTACTGATTTTTTAAAATTTTTTTTCCTGAGAATATTCAGTCTTGTTAAGATTTGTAGGGAGTCTAACTTATTGAGACTTTGGGTGTGAATGGGAGTGATCAGGATTTAGACCATGCAAAAACATCAGGACTGTACCAATATTTATCTTCATTATCAAAAATCCATGATAATGAACCTGTCTCCAGAGCAAACGTGATTCTATAATCTCCAGTCTCTTAATCTGTTACAAAATGCAACTCATACTGTTTATAAACTTATGGTCTTTCGGGGATCCTGAATTTTTTTTTCACTCAGGATGTTAGGAATGTCAAAGTAGGCTCTGTGTGGTTAAAGGTTACAGGTTTTATCTGTCTATTTATCTTCAAACGATATAATTAGCACAATGCTGTTGATTTTATGCAGGAGGACCTCAGACTTGAACAGGGACAACTTTTGCTGGCTTGGTGCTCAACAAAGCCTTTGAATGATGAGATTTCTCTATACATGGCAGCTTTATTTTCTGTGCACTGGCACTGGGGGGAGAAGCTGCCTTTGTGTTCCAATCATTACTTAAAAACAGGTGATGGCTCCTTGTCTATTTGTACCTCTTGGCCTTTAGACATCTCTTGGAAATTGGGTTGCGAACTTTTTGATACCGTTCAGTTTACCCATTTCCAGCCTTAGGGCTTCCCTGTATCTCCTGCCACAGGTTTAAAGTGTATTCCTTACATTTGATAAAGAGAGGAAACTTGTCAGGGCAGGCAGCATTTATATGTGTTGCATGCAGGCTGGGCAGACTGACATGCCCACATTTCTAGCACACGAAAGAAGTACTGAACTCAGTGATTTGGTGTTTAAAATGTTGATAGGAACAGACAGGAGGCAGCCTTTTTTGTTTGGGGTTTCTTGCCTAGAGCTTGAAATGCAGAGTCCTCTGTGTATGTGTGGGAAGGAATGGAGCTTCTCCTGTGTAAGTCAATGAAATAAGCTACAAAATTTCAGTTTTTTTGGGGATGCAGCACAACACTGGCTGTTCCATCCTTCTTTCTTCTGCTGTCTGTCCCTCCAATGGTGCCCCAGATGTGTTTGCAGTCCTTTCTTTTTTCTGGCTTTCTGGAAGGTCTTAAGAGCCTATTGAATTAGCAGGGAAATTGGCTTTTCAATGCAGGCAACTCTGTCCTTGCTCACGAGAATATTTCACCAGGAGGGCAGTGCCTCAACTCTACAAATAGCAGAAGATTATGCAGCAGTACAAGACACGGCAACACATGTCTCACAAAATTATCCGAGAGTCCAAGGCTCAGCAACTTTTCTTATGAGCCTAAAAAATCCTTAGCTGTGACATGCAGCAGCCTTCCAAGCTGCACAGCATAATTATTCTCCTCCTTCTCAGTCTTCCCCTCCCAGCACACGATATGTTGTATTTGACACTTAGGAGGGAGAAGATACTCAGCAAAAAAAAATCTCACGTTTTTGCTGTTTGGAGTATATGAGTCTTGAGTAAAGTTCTTTAGAATATTCTTGTCAAAGACAGAATATTATTTAAGGGCAGAGAAGCATGCGACATACAGCCAATTTAGCATCTTACTCAGAATGCATGTTTTAAAGCCTCAGTGTAGCAAAAAGAAGTGAAGTTGAGGTGACAGAGCTCTTATAATCTACAGCATAAGTCAGTAAGAATAATTCTTACTTCATATGTATGAGAAAATGATGTTTAGGTGTCACTCAGCTTACTTAAGATTTGGTACAAGTCTTCAAATACGTGGTATTTGAAGCCCATAAACATCCCTGGCCAAATAATTAAATAATATTTTCAAGATCTGTGCATGAAGAGCTCACTGTCAGCATGACTGGACTG
Organism: Sterrhoptilus dennistouni; assembly: GCA_013397095.1. Taxonomy (NCBI): domain Eukaryota; kingdom Metazoa; phylum Chordata; class Aves; order Passeriformes; family Zosteropidae; genus Sterrhoptilus; species Sterrhoptilus dennistouni. Next base: position 1,327,931 of record VWZU01001021.1, read on the forward strand.
AGACAGGAACCTGAATGCAAGAGAACAGTGATATCTACTCACCAGTAGCAGCACATTAAAGGAGAAATATGCATTTAAGAATGTGAAAAATTTGCCTGCCTGCATAGTAATTAATTTAGTAGAAATTGTTAGCAAGGCCAAGTGCTAGCAAGACAAGAATTTTTCAAGAATTTGAGTTGTCCTGGAAACACATGGACATTTTGACTCTTTTTTTTTCCCCAGCAGTTTGAGTAGTGTCTACCATGATGTTTATCTCACGTGAAACCCAGAGCTCAAATTTTAATGTGCAGGACTTTATATGATACTACAATATAAACTTTCAGTTTGATACTGCCTTTTATTCTTGAGAAAACCCAGGCCTAAAAAAATACTGTCAACCTGAGAGAATTCTTTGCATGGTGCCTCTCTCAGCTATTGTCTGCATAATGGCAGGAATACAGTACACCAAAATGATTTCCTGCTGGAATCTGGGTTGATTTGCAATCACTTCAAAATTCAAGACAAAAGGGGAGTCGTTGGGGTGGTTTTGGTTTGGTTTTGTTGGTTTTTTTGCTAGTCTGAGTACACAAATAAATGGTTAGCTTGTATGCTTGAATTTGAGCCAACTCTCAATTTAATAATCAATTGTGTGATTCATAATTTTCACTGCTGGTGGTTTGCAGCATAAATAGGAATAATTAAACCAAAATAGTAGTAACCAGACTGTTGTACAATTTATGAATTGTACAACAAATGTCAGGTTTATTTTTCTGTTTCACCCTATAAATAGGATGTTGAAATGCTTGCAGAAGCAAGTACTTTGAAAGTTTTATATTACCCTAGTAAATGAACAGGAGAAAATCAAGAAATATTCTAAGAAATTAGCTACATTCTTTTGATTGTACATAGCTGTTTTAGGCATGCTGTAATTTTGTAGATCAATGTACATTAAGAGAAGAGTAAGATTTTACAATTTTAAGCATAAATTCTGTAAGAGCTTTGAGTTTTCATGCTATGAAATGACCTTCACCAATTATTAATCAAATATGGTTTTTTTATAAAGGATCTGAGCCTTCATTCCAAGAGGGACAGTTTGGCTTTAAAAAGTACTAGTTTAATGCTGGATGAATTGATCTGATTCATTCTCCTATGATGTGTGGGAACCATAGTATGGACATGGAGTTCCATATGGTCCATTAGGATCACACTATTCAAACTTCGTCTCCCAACAGGATAAAAATTCTTAGCTCTACCAAAAGCCTGAAAAATTCCAATGAAAAACATATTTCTCAATGTTCATTTGTGTTTCCCACAGAACAGGTAAGTGACAGTGTGTTGCGTTACATTTAAATTTGCAGATGTAAAAGAAAATTTCCACATTTCAAAATCAGTGTGTTTCTAGTAATGGTTTCAAGCAGTTTGGGAAGAGGATCCACCTAAAAGATGTGCATTGCCCACCATTTACATACCCAGAAAAGCATAGATTAACTGGCTAATAATTGCTATGAATTTTGGTAATCTAAAGCAGTGTGTTAATACCTTGTGGGGGATTATATTAGGATTTTTACATAAAATGTATAATCCTAATATAATATATTTGCATATCTAATATATCCTAATAATATTATATTGGCATCTTTATTGAGGATTACATTTAATATCCCCACTTTGGATTTAATAAATAGGGAATAGCTGAACAGATTTACACCAGAGAAGCAGGGCAGGAAGCAATGACATGGACGACCTTGCTACTGCAAGGATCAGAATGGTTATGGGCTGATCCCAGCCTGCTGCTGCTGCTGTTATTTACAGCAGTGTCCAGAGGGACAGAAGCTGTTATTTGTGCCTTATTTTATGGGGCATTTTACAGACCTACAATCAGGTTTGCAGTTTAGGAAAGTGCTCGCAGATGTCCAAGCAGCATTTTCTTTTTGTTATTTCTCCAAAACCACTGCTATCTAAGTATAACTGATTTTGAAGCCTTCAATCAACTTCAATTCTCATTTCCACATCAAAAGCTCATTTAGTTTCAGTTGTCTCCTCTAAAGAAATAACTTGTTTGTTTAAGGACAAGGTTATCCTTCTCACAGTCAAAGAGAGGGAACGTGTGGATGACTTCCCACTCTGGCCTTGGCTGTGACACCTGGCCTTATTTGGTCAAATATCAGTGACCTAATGAATGTTTTAGTCTTCTGCTTCTTACGGGAATTAACTTCCATTCTCAGCTCCTGACAATCTCCATTTTGTCCTCAGAGTTGATAGGTGTCCTAGTAACCATGGAAAGAGTTGAGATAAAAATATCCATGTCACTAGACCTATCACCTTTTTCTTTTTTGCATCTATTTGTCCTGTCAGGAATGTAAAATAACACTTTCTAGCTGTGTTTGCTGACTGTTTCCAGTGTAACCCTAAATGCAGTGATTAGTAGCTGGTTGTCTTGAGAGCTGTGATGTGTAAAGGTCCACAACAGCTCTCAAGTGGAATGCTTTGTTACCTCCTAGGAAATGTCTGGAGAGGGTTAGAAAGGGGTGTGTGGTTTATAGAGAATATTAACATTTGCTGTCACTTCAAGGTAGAGAGTGAACCTCCTTCGGAATAGGCTGAGACCACAGTTGAGTTTAGGAAGGTAAAGCAAAATATTCTGTTTTTTCATGCCTCCATCCTGAGCATTTCTCACTTTCTTGTGTGCTCTGTGGTGAACAGGAGTTGGCCATGGCTTATCTAGACATAAAGAGCTCATTGGAAATAGAAAACCACCACGTGTTTGGCTTCTGGGAGGTGAGTAAAATAATGTAGATCTCTACAGAAAGTAATGCCCACAATCTGGGCAAAGCTGTTTCTGTCCAAGCACATGAACATTAACAGCCTGGGAAGCAGGTATTGGTCATGGTGTATTGACTGATGCAATCAGTTCCCTAAATTTGATGTGATTTGGATTCCAGGTTTCAGTAGGGCAGGATGGCACTTTTTGGATGCCTTGTCTATTGCACAAAAATGAGGCAGAGGCTTTGACAATGATGTTTGCAAAGAGAGGATTTGGACTAGAAAGGAAAGTGATTAGGTATATCTTGATTAAAGCACTTGAAACATGAGGGTTATTCAATTAATTTTTTGAAAGGTGGTACAAGGGAATAATAACACTTTGCCAAAGCATGGAGTCACCTCACACAATTCAGTGCTACAGGATAAACAGACACGATTTTGGTGTGGGTGTTGTGTTTGGGTTTGTGGTTGGGTTTTTGTCAGGGGAGCACCTACACACTTTTCCTTGCCAGCGGTAAGGTGCTATCACAAGGCAAGGTGCATCAGCAATATAAAGATTTTTCAGATTTTTCCTTATTTTTTTCATGCCCATACTATTTATATCTAGAATTAAGTTTCTTATGTATGTGGTTTGGTATAATTGACGTCAACACAAAGTAGGATATTGTTATGAAGTACAAGTAGAATGATGTTATTTTTTTTTTTTTAATTTTGAGCTACTTTTATTTCAATAAATAAATAAAATTATTTATTTATTTAAATAAAAGGGGGGGAGAATTTCAATGTGTTCATTCAGATCCATTAGAGAGAAAGAGGCTTTATAAATAAAGGCTATGATTAACAGTGGGGTATTTTTCCTCTTGAGTGGCAGGCACACTTAGGCATCAGGGAAACACCATTTTCAACTAGAGAAATTGCACCTGTACTCAAAGTACTCAGCCCTGCTCGACCCTGGACATTTCTAGAAAAAAACCAGATGCTCCAAATTCAAAGATGTACCACAACCCAAAATTGTAGAAGCAAACTATAACACACAAATAATTCCTATTTACTCGCCTGGAGTGCCCAGAAATTTGATGGGAATGACTCAACCAGAGAATTGAAACTGCCTCCACCACTCCTCCATCATGCCAACATGACCAAAGTGGTGCAGATCACAGAATCACAGAGTGGTTTGGGTTAGAAGGGACATTAAAGACCATCTGGTTTCAATTCACCTGCTGTTCAAGGGCACCTTTCTGCAAAGCAGGTTGGTCAGAGCTCCATCCAGCCTGGCTTTGATATGTGCTCTCTTCTTGAAGTGTTAATTTAAACAAGATGAAGAACAGCCCTGGGCTGCCCTCCTGTCTCCTTTTTGCACCTGTGGGGGAGTAAGGACAGAGCTGTGGGCTTGGGACTGCCCTGCCTGAGGGGGTTCAGTAACCTGTTGGCCAGGATTGCCTCCCAGGGGGGAGGGAAGCCAGCCAGGGTAATCTGCTCATGAAGAGGGCAGTGGAAAACAATGCCTTAGTATTCTTTCTGTCAGAGAATGTTGAAGTACATTTTTGAAATCTGGAGTTCTAAGGCTCTAAAATGGAGAAGGTAATTTTATTTACTGCTTTTTTTTATTGCATCCCACAGAGAAGATGACTGCAGGCAGACACCTGTTGCTGAAGCTGCTCATAATTTCAGTTGCTGGTATTAAATCAGGATTTATTCAAAGGCTGTATAGTATATTTTTCTTTATTTAAAGAGAATGACAAGTTATTTTGCAGGCTTATTTTTTGGCATCAGCTGTTGCAAACTTCTCTGCAGGATTATCTCTGTCTATAGAGAATTTCCTGCCATGACTGAAAAAAAAAAAAGGCAGCTAATGTAGTGCTAAACAAACTTAGCAGTCAGCATACCCAGAGCATGGCACTTTGAAACCTGCACACATTCTCAAATATTACAGTGGCTTCTATTTTGATATATCCAGTTATAACAAGACAAAGGCAAAAACCAGACCAACCACTGCTTAAAACAAAACAAACAAACAAAAAAAAGTGGTTTTATTCTTTTTAATTCATGGAGTTTGGAAATTAAAGAAAATGAAAGAAAAAAACCAAACCAAGCTAGAAAAATTATTCCCTTAACATTTTCTGTATGACTTCTCTTGTATGTCTGTGTGTCTATTCATACACTTGAGTGACTTTCATTCAAAAGGAAGTCATTGCAGTATTGAATTTGAGTATTCAGGAGGATTACGTTGCATAACAGTGAAGGTAGTAAATGTGTTTACTGCTTTGCTTTGTTTCTCTGTTGCTGCCCCATGTTTTGAGGTACAGCAAAGAGCATTTCATCTGTAGCAAACAGAAAAGGGAGACAGATTTGTGGACCTGTAGTCTTGTAGAGTGGAAAGTTTTCCCTGCTGAAGTTTGCAGCTTCCTTGAAGGGATGTGAACTGCTAGAACAGTGTTTTCATGAAAACAATAAACTAAGAAGACAAACCATCAGGGAGTATCCTGCTGCGTCTCTGCAGCTGCCATGGGGGAAGGCCTTGTAAAAATCCATTTCTGCTGAATTCCAGTGGTGTGAAGCTTGGAAACACAATTCTGAGTGTGGGTTGGATTCACCTCCCCTGGGTGCTGCCTTCTCTCTGTGGCAATGAGCAGAGCCCCAGGAAAGGGGAAGGGCAGGAGCTGAGGTGCTCATTGGAAGGTGCACCTGCTACTCTGTGTGTCCTTGTGGCCATTTCCCTGTGTTTTATCCAGCTTTTTATGTGTTAGTGGTGAGGATTGTTTTATAATTGAGTTCCCGGTTCCCAGACCTGGTTATTTGTTAGGAGTATTCATTTTCTAATTCTCTTTTTTTAAAGCATTCTGGATGCAGGTGCAGCTCTCTGGAATTTTAATTGTCAGGAGCTTGAGCTGGTTACTTTCCCAAATCACTGAGATTCAGAAAATGTTTTTAGGGTTTGACATAATCAGTTGTTGCTACTACAATATGCACCTTTCTGGTACTCTTTTCCAAATTTCCAAATTACTGATTTGCTAGGAGAGTATTTTCTGTTGAAGATCTATTTTCAGTGCTCAGAAAAAATGATGGTTTCTAACTCTGTAGTTGAGAAGAGATCACAGTGCAAACAAAAGCAAAAGACATCTCTCTTAGGGAAAGGGTTGGGGAAATTAGCTGGGGGTCAGGAGCTTTCAAATCTAAGGAAATCCTCAGCAGGGGAAACCTGAGGATCAGAATGGTAAAAATAGGACAGATGGTGTTCCATGTTAAAACCCTGGGATGCTGTGGATTTCCTAAGTGTCTGAGCTCTGGTTATTATTCTCCTCTGTGCCTACCAGCATGGCACGCTCTCCTGATCCACAGCTAGAAATCACTATCCATCTGAGACGAAACAGCCCTCCAGTAGAAAGAAAACTGACTGGATTTCCTTGGAAAAAACCCAGCTTGTTCAGCTAGTCATGCCCTTTGAAATCATAAAGATAGTTATCCATGTGCAGGAGCAGTCCGAGGAGCAGAAGCTTAAAAAGCTGTCAAGTACAGTCACATCATTTAGAGTCGATCCTCGCTGTTCCCATGTTTTATATTCTGGAAGGGAATTGGGAAATGTCATTATCCAGCCAAGATGGAATCAACTGAAATATATTTAGACTCGATCCTGGCTTACTGAACCTTGAACAGATGAGGTCACTAAACAGGGGATTGAAGTACAGTGGTTTCTCTTTTTTGATGTCTTTCCAGGTGGACAAGTACCAAAATCAATGACTGAGTATCAGATGAAGCATCAGTGGAGGGAAGACAGATTGTATTAACATGGATGCCATGCATGAGAAAAACATCATGGAATAATGAAGGTAAATAGAAAAACAACTGACGTGGTCACGAGTTTGTTGTCTCTTATATTTTCTTTTTTACTGTAGATAAACTCTGTTTTTACTCCTGCCTGTTAAGCTATCAAAGAAAATGGAGATGTGAGGAGCTTAGTGTGGTAACTGAATCAAGAGCAGTGTCCAGCTGTCCTGAACATTAGTGCAACCCTTAAATTAAGATATTGATTCAGCATATCAACTTTACAGCCTGGCACTGCAACTGCTGGAGTTGGAGTTCAAAACACACACACTCTTACAGAGCACCTGGGTTGGGATGGTTTTTTTCTGCAAGTTCCTTGCTCAGTCTCTAAGTTTGGAAGCAATGCTGTAGTGACATAGGACAGACAGGCCAGGGGACATAGCTTGAGGCTGTGACAGGGGAGGCTCAGGCTGGACAGCAGGAAGAATTTCGTCATTGGAGAGGTTGTTAAATATTGGAATGAACGGCCCAAGGAGGTGACAAATTTGCTATCCCTGGAAGGGCTCAAGAAACAACAGGAAATCTCACCTGGTGCTGTGGGCTGGTTGACCAGGTGGTGATCTGCCAAATGTTGAACTTGGTGACCTCAGAGGCCTTTTCCAAGCTTAATGAGTCTGTGATCCTATGACAGTGATCACTGTAGTGACAGAATGCCCTCTTTTCAAGCGTTGTTAAGGTTTATTTGGTGTTTAAAATCTTTTTTCTATTTGTTGCAGAACAATAAATCAGCGCAGAGCAGTGTTTGTAACAGGTGCCCTCCTGCTTTTAGGAAGTGAGAGCTGTACCCCATGTGGGATCCCACTGTCTCCTTGCCCTTGACTTTTCAATAGCAGAAGTCTTTTGAATGGTTCACTGACACTTCCATGACTTTGCTGCTTCTAAAGCATTTGATTCTTTAAGCACTCTCTTCAAAATCTGAGTGTTCACAATGTCAGCACATGAGATGATAGTCTGTGCTAGGTGCTACTGTGATTAAAATAAATACTGTCTTGAAACCTGAATGGGCAAATTGTTGTAATTTTGGTGTGATTAGTTGAGATGGATTAAACTATTTCCACAGGTTTATCGGCTTATGCTGAGATAGAGATGAATATATTAAGCTAAACATCATGAATGGAGAAACATTTCTTCTCAGTGAGCAAGATGCTCATCTAAGAGCAATTATGACTTAGTTCTGCAAGACATCAAATAAATATAGCTTTGAGACCAGTGATTTTTAAGATTTTGAAGTACTGAACCCTTTATATTCAGAACATAGTCAAAGCCTGAGAGTTTAACCCATGAGAAAATTAAGTTTTTCCTGTTGTTCTCTCACAATTTTTACTATTGATATGTACATGAGATGCTTCAATCAAAGGATTAAATCAAATACTTGGAGGCTAATTCTCTCAGCTTTACTCCCTCAGTCAGCTTGATTTATTGTTCGTGGCTTGTACAGTTCTCATCAGTTAACTTATTCTATCAACAGGTGGTCACATAATTAAAATGGATTTTTATTGCAATTAAAGCATGAAGCTTTTTCTGTTTGCCAGCAATCTTTCATATTTTAAACCAGTGTATGAGAGGAGTAAAAGTATTGGGGGGTGGGTGGTGATGAGAACGGCTTGAGAGGGTCGGGGAAAAGTTTTATTTTATTCTTTGGAATACCTTTCTGAAGACGCTGCCTTTTTTTTTTTTTTCCTAGTGATATGGAGGGGCATTTGATAAGCAGCTGGCTGGCTTGCTTCTGAACTGGAGAGGTTAATTGTGCAAAGAAATGTTAATGGCTTTTCAGAGCTCTGGGGAGGGAACTTTCACTGAGAAAATGTGTATATAGGCCTGTTATGTCCGACCTGGTTGTTCTGGGTTTGTTTTGTGGTCAATAGAGAGAAAGAGGCACTTTTTGTTCCAATTCAACTCATCGGGGGGGGAAAAGGATGTAGTCTAAAAATGGATCGGACAGTTGGGCCCTCAAGTACTTATTTCTCACTATTGATTATAAAGAGGGTCTGAGGTGCCAGGACCAGTTGCTGGCATCTTCACTGTGGATCTCTAAACTTTATTGAAATAAATCAGCCTTGGAAATAAATGGAAAATTAATCCCACTTTGACCATAAGCTGGTTTGGTTCCCCCTGCCCCCTTATTCTTCACACTTATTTTAACAACTGGGCTGGTTTTTTGTACTTTCCTCCACCCAAGACCAGCCAGAGGACTGAAACAAAGCTCTGCTCCTCTGGCTTTGTATCTTTCTAACAATCTGTTGGTGATTTTTGTTGGTTTTTTATCTTGTATTGTAGGATTTGGGGTGGCTTTCAGTTAGCTGTTTGTTTGTTTCTGCTTCTTGTTGGGTGGTTCATTTGTTTGAACAAATCAATTCTCCTAAATCCTTGTGAGTTGGCAGCTCTGATGGGGCTGAGCTCACACTGCACCTCCCCTGCCAAGCTCTGGGCTCAGCTGCTTGTATGTTGTGTAGTCCAACCTGGAATAATCCTCACCACTGAGAGAGAGAACTCTTGGTGTGCCAGCAGATGTGCACACACACAGTGCAGCTGCAGCAGCCTCCTCCTGCTGGGAAATCAGGATAATGCTTTGCTGAAGCTGCTCCCTGCTGGCCAGAACAGCCATAACCTGGTTTTCGCCTTCCACGGAAGCACAAATGAACTGCAAAACTACAGGAGTATTTCCTCTGATTAAATGGTTTCCCTTTTTTTTTTCTTGGAAATTTGTTTTGAGCATGGCTATAGTTGTTGTTTTTTTGTCAAATATAATTTGTGTGGGTTTGCTGCTTGTTTATTTGAAGATTATGCAAATTGCCAAATATTCAAAGAGCAATGCTTTAATTTTATAAAGCACCAAGGCTCAGTTCTAGTTTATTGAAGGTTTTTTTAGCTGCTTTAACAATTGGTTTTTCAAAGGGATCTGAAAGACTTGAATTTAGCAATCCCATTCAAACTCCAGGTTTTCCATTTGCCTACAGCAGCTTTGGAGTGCTCATCCAGAAATGCATTTCAAAAGCTGGTTGGGATGAAAAGAGCCAGGTTTTTGTGCCCAGAGTTGAAGTCAGCATTCAAAGAAATCATATAATACACAGCCTTTATTTTATCTGAGGAGAATGCTTTTCTTGTTCATTTTTCAATTTTCCAATGTAACGATCCCCAGAGCATGGCTAAGGTGACAGGCAGAGGTAAATCCTCTGGATTTCCTCCTGGAATTAGGTATGGCCATCCAACAGCCCGTGCTGTTTCTGTCTCAAACCCAAACACACAAACTGTGCTGATTTGCAGGTTGTCACATTAATGGTGCTGCTGCAGCCCCTGTCCTGCTCCAGGAGCCCCCTTTGCCTACAGCACCTCTGCTGCCTTGAAGATTTCTGTACCACTGAAGCATTGAAAGCTTAAATCCATGTTCAGAGGTAAACAGTGCCAGAGGGGTGAGGAGATGTTCTCTGCTCCAAAAAGGTGTGGGGTTTGTGACAGCTCTGTGTTGGCCACTGCCAACCTGCCCCAGGAACTAATCTCATTGTCTTCTGCAAAACATGTATTTTGGCACAGCTCAAGAGTTGCCAGCTGTCTCCTGGCAGTCACTGATGTAAAACCTGTGGAGTGTGTGCCATCTGCTGCTGCCATTGAGCAGCAATTTGAAAACTTGGGCATAAGTAAGGTCTGAGACATCCCTTAGCAGACACCCAAGGCAGCCACAGGAAAGGGGAGATTTTCCAAGGTATGAGTGTTGCCTTTTTCCCAACCTGGAAATGAAACTTGAGATAATTTTAGCAAGGAGGTAATGTAAAAGGGGATCTAATGAAGGCCTTCAGGAGCAGTTATGGAAAGATGCCCACAAAAGCCCATCCTTCCTGAGATGAGTAAATTTTTATAGGTTTTAGGAAATTAGCATAATTGATAAAAAGGACCAATTAGGAGGGAAAGTGATGAAGCAATTCCCTTCCAGGTCAAGCCCCTTCTCTGGAGCTCCCCTTCAGCATTGGTTGTACTTTGTTCATGAAATGTATCTGGAAGAGCTGTTCTCAGCCTTGGTTCCCAGGAATAATCAAGATATCACTGGGGCTTTGTACCTCCTGGGACTTGGAGCTCTGGAATTTCTCTTTCTGCTTAAGGAAAGGCCATGGAAAATACTGAGAAAACTAGCTACTGATACAAGAGGTGACAAAGCTACAAATATATGTGTGAAGAATACAGAGAACATAGAAAAAAGGCAAAACCCAAACGGCATCTTGAGGACCTGCAGGGGTAGGTGCTTGAAGGGGACCTGACATAGCAGAGTGGTTTTACCGAAGGCTGTAAAGTCTGTGCTCTCTGGTCCTGCTCCATCCCATTTTCCACACCTCTCTTTTGATCTGAGCAGCATGGAATTAATGTTCCGTTAGACTGTGGATCTGGGCTCGTGGGACAGTTCTGCAATGGGGACATACTTCTCCTCCTTTCTCGCTGTGGGTATAAGGACAGGGAGCACAGAAAGTTCCCTCTGCCTTGGTTTTGCCTTTTTTCCCCTCTCTCCCTCTAGTTCACAAAAGAATTATTTTCTGCTTCTCTCCCCACCTTCCCTGTTGAGGTGTGTGAGCACTGGAGATGAGGCAGGTGATTCCTTCACTTTTAGCTCCTTCCTTAAAGGCATTTGAATATCTTTTCTCTTTTTGTCAAGACTCTTGAAAATCTGTTAATTCAAAAAAATGTGTTGAGTTACAACCTGTTGTTGAGACTGCCTCAGCCTTTATCTGTTATGTTTGCTATTCTGGCTTTGACATCTCAGGATCAAATATTTTATGCTTAGAGGGAGTCTCAGATGAATATTTATGGAGACTTTCACCAATTCCACTTTTATGGAAGAGCAGGGGAAAATTGCTTTTGTCATCTTTAAAAAAAACCCACCCAAACAAAAAAAGTATCTTTTTAATTGAATCTATTTTTCTCTATGCTCAAAATTTGGAATAAGGAGAGATGTCTTTTAATGTTCCTTTGGAAACTCTTCTTGGTCAATGAAATAACATTGAAAAGACAGTAACTTTCTCCACAATAACAAAACCCCCAAAGCTCTGCAATGTCAAAAGCATTCAATAATCCATATTTATTAATATCTTCAAGAAGATGATGAGCAGTGATGATGAGACAGAGATATGGGAATATAAGAAAGGAGCAGGCTAGAGAATACAGGACAAAAAAGAGGTCAAACACATAAAGAATCAACAAGAGAAGAGCATGCATATTTGTGTTGTTATAAATGCAATGGCAAAAATCGGATTAATAAAGAAACAATTTATTAGAAAAACAATCCCAATCACCGACAAAGAGAGAAACCACAAATAGGACGGGCAGCACAGCGCTGGGTGGACAGGGGTCCGCACTCTAAGGTACAGATTCTCCCAAATCCACACGGAGCGGATCGCAGCCTGGGGTTTTATATGGTTTTTCGTGTCCTGAGGCAAAACAGGTGTGGGGCATAGTCCAACAAATAGTCCAAATACATCTTTGAATGCGTTTCCCGGATCCATCGAACTTTGCAAATTGTATTCCGGGAAGGTTCCTTTCACATGCGGATCGGGCTTGCTGGTCCACGATTACATCAATGTGTAGTCTCTGGCAAAGAATTCCTCTTCGTTCGGGGAGGAATTTCTCCATCTGGGTATGATGCCGATTCTTATCTTGGTTGGCCAGTGTCTTTGTCCATCCTGATGGCTCCTGTCCTGCTCTTTGTCTCAGGCTGAGAAGCAGTTGCTGTTTGGGCAGCCGCCTGGCTCACGAAAAATTTTTAAAACAGACTATATCTTTTCACATTTTTATATTAACACCAATCTAACATATATTTCTATATTTTTCATCACGAATTTTTACCCCAATGTCACATTTATCACAGTGTCTTTCCCAAAATACATTTATTTTGAAGTGATTATGTGAAGGCATCCTTAGTTTTGAGCTACCCACATTTTGAGCTTTGACCTTGCAGGTAAGGTGTGTGCTTGGGCTACAGCAGAAAAGAGCTTTGATTTTGCCTGTAGCTATTAGAGCTATGGTAAACAATACAGGTTGATCTATAAATGCATCAGAAAACTTACCCTGAATATAGGACTTTTTTGTTGTTTAGGTTTTTTTTTTTTTTTTTTTTTT
>VWZU01001021.1:1340613-1378415 GCA_013397095.1 Sterrhoptilus dennistouni
TTTTTTTTTTTTTTTTTTAAGGAGGATGTCATGCACTCTCACCTGTACTTCAAGGGTGGAAAGGATGACAAATTATTCTTTCCTTCACTGAATGCAGATGAGGCACCTCTGTGAACAACCAAAATAATTACCACTGAAGGCTAAAACTGTACCTTCTAAGAACTTGACCTATATATCATGAAGGAGAGGTATTCAGACAGAGTGAGCTTGCGTGTGATGTTGGGAAAGAAGAGGTGTGGGACACTTGCTAAAGCAGGAGGTCAGCAGCTGACATTTCTGACTACCACTCTTTATCTCATGAGTCATGACCTCAGTTCTGAAGAGAAGTTTCTACCAACCCTTGGGTACCAATTCCTCAGATTGTGGGGTCATTGGGTGCTGGCACAGCACAAAGAGTTTGTTGCTTCTGCCTGAAGCTGGCACACAATTAAATGAGAAGATAACGGAACAGACTGATAATTAAGTTTTATGGAGTCTGATTGAATTGAAGCACTGAAACCGTGCTGAATTGTTTTATCCCCTGTTGTTCTTAAATGAAAGGAATAATGGTGCAGATGAACACTTAAAATCTCTGTGGGGCAGTTTTTCTGGCCCTCTACAGAAAAGCAAGGTGAAACCTACGTGGACTTGGACATTGGATTGATTATGAAAGCATTAATTTATCCACTCTGCTTTAGTTTGAATGGAGATGCAAAATGCCTGCTGACACAAAGATCCCTTTCTTTTGATTTATGATGTGCCAAAAATACATGCCAATGCTATGGAAGGAGTACAATGCAGAGGTCTGTGTGTGTGTGTGTACATAAGCACACAACATTCTTTAATTGGTGTCTTCATAACAACTGATTAATTTTTATGCAATTTTTTTTGTATGGCAGAGTGCAGTGCGTTGTAAAATCTGCAATTCAAGACATACTGAATGCTGCCAGCTGCTTCTTTTTATGAAAGATGAATTTTGAAATAGATTTCTAGCTTCTTTATTTTTAAATTAGTAAGGAAAAAAAAATCTAAGCAATTACTTTTATTAACCTTTCATTGTATTTCATTTAACTCCAAATCACAATTGGTTTCCTAGTTATTTGATATGAAAATTTGCCTGTCATGTGTTCATAGGTCCATGCTTTTCCTAGAGGTGATCTTCACACTGAAATATCTGAGCATCTTTTTTTTTCATTGACTACCGTGGTGGTGTTAATTAACTAATTCATTAATAAAAAAACTTAGGAATTTAATGCAGGGAAGAGTGTTTCTGAGAAGCTAAGAGGGAGTTTAAGTGAATGTGTAGTCTACACTGGAAATATAAAAGTAAATGGGTGCTAAGTTTAATTTCGTGATCATTGTGTTGAAGCAGGTGCTAAAAAATTTTGTGTTGCATAAATAAATTTTATTCCTCAGTGAGCTTTATTCAAAGATTACACTTTGATATGACACTGAACCTCAGCTCTTGCTCATTTTTGAAGCATGTTTTTAAGTATCACATTTAAAGCTACAGCTGTCACTATCAGAGAACACAAAAAGGTGGCAAGCTTTCAAAATTGAAGGTTTTAACAGTACTTTCCTCTTCACAGTAGTGAAAAACTATTACTCCAAATATTAACCCACATTTAATTTGCATTGGTAGAAGAACAGTAAAAAACTTTGCACAGCAAATGGACATTTATAATCTGTACCACTTATCCTGACCTAACATGCCCTGGCACCAGGGTTTGCTTCTCATGTTCTGTGCTTACTGATATGACCAAAATACATTTTTATTTTATCACTTCCACTATGTCATTTTTTTCCTAATGTTTTTGTCTCTTCAGATTTACTCAAAATTGCTAATAGTAATGAAAACTGTGAGAATTGGTTAGAGTGTCCTTTCATGGAAGTATTTAGAAGGAGGCTGTACAGATACCGTACCGCTTCTGTGTTTCAGCTGTAATATAAGCACAAAATCAGTTCTATCTCTTTGTCCAAAGCAAGCTGTGTATCCTTTTGATAGAAACAAATATATATTGCAAGTTTTGCCCTTCTCCCTATGGATTTCCTATGTTTAAGAGATGATTTTGGATCACAGAAAAATTCTGATCTTGCAGAAGTCACTTTCTGAGAGCAAAGCACGTTGCCACTACTGCCTTTAGATTGGTAGCCTTATTTTTAACATGCAATTTAATGTAAGAACGTGGAAATTCTCTCCAGATTTTTGACGTGTTTAAATCCAAACTCACACTAAAATGGTGTCTCGCCTCCCTGTTTGTCTAGACAAACAGGTTTGTGTCAGCAGATAACTCCTTTCTAGTATTCCTTTCTAATATCTGACATCTTTCACTACAAAGAGGATATTTTTGAAACAAACACAACCTAGTGTGACAATTTGGTGGTTTATATAATTTTTAACCATTGAGCAAACAGTGAAAATTAAATAAGCAATCTTTACCTGAGAATGATTATTTAAAGAAAAGCTATTAATAAAATCCTCTGACAGGTGGAGGCACTTAGTAATATCAATTAGTTCTCTCTTTAGATATGAAGTATTCATTTAATAAATTTATTTATTCTCTATATAAAGTTTGTTGCCTCTTGAAAATGGCTTGCTCTTGGGAATACATCTTGCTATTCATTCAGAAGGATATTCTGTAGGTGATTTGGACAGGATTTCAACAGTTTGAGGGGAGAAAAGAACAAGTGGTTATGTTTTGCAAACATGAAGATGAGGCTGGGTGTTGGATTAAGAAAGAGATTAAGAGATGGCTTTGTGGAAATCTTCTGTTCAGGTACTGTGTTTGCTATGTGGAGATGAGTAGTTATCATAGCTGTTGCTAGAAATGTACATTTTTTTCTGTAATTCCTTATTTCTTAGTTATCTTTCTCTGCCAAAGAGGATCAGCGTTGTTAGTCTCTGTTAAATTTTTTGGAGCCTCAAAGATAATTTGTTTCAGGCTGGTATAGAACAGTCATGAAAGGGCAGAAGTAGAATTAATTTAATTGTAAGGACTTAATTCATCATTCAGGCTGCTCAGCTGATGATCTGCACAAAAATTATAAAACAGAATAAATACCAATAGCTGTGAATCGTATCAGCATGGGGATGTTAATAAAAATCAAATGTTTTGGGGCTTTTTTCCCCCCAGGCATTTTAAAAAGTCACCATGTTCTCAGTGTGCTGAAATCGAGAAGGGAGATCTGATTTCATATTCCTTTTGCTCTGTGTTTGGGGTGCAAAGAGAGAGGCAAGCACCTGTGTGCTCTCTGCAAAGGAGCAGTCTGGTGGTGCACCAAGTATTTTAAACAGCTCCAATGGGACTGGAGCTGGAAAGTTAGTGTCTATTCAGTCTTAGGAAAACTCTCCCCTGTGGGGAAAGTAGATATTTAGTCAGCCTGAGAAAATCCAAAGGGAAGTTTTGCAAAAATTCTACTTATATTTTATGAAACTAGTGTCAAATAGACGTGATTGGAATAGGAGGGTGTTACTCTGATCTGCTTCTAATAAATGCTAAGAGGCAGAGAAAATAGTGGGTTTTTTTCCTTTAATACAGTTTTGTGATGGGGATGTTCTGGTTTTTTTGTTACTTTCTTATTTCCCTTGAAGATACACCACCCAAATTCACTTCTAGTTGAATATAAACAGGTTAGACTATGCCTAATCTCTGAGAAAATTGTGCTAATATAGAATTTCTTTTAGACATGCCAACCTTTTATTTAATATGCTGTATAATTTTGTTCAACTTGTAGCTTTAAGTTTTACTGGGCAACAAGAAAAGTATGTTGTTCTCCAGTTCAAGTGATTTTGCACCGTGTGATTGAGTCAACTGAGTAGCTGGAGGGAGCTTGGAAAAGGGAATTATAGCCAGTGCCAAGTCAGGGAGAAAGCAATGTCTGAAAAGAGGAGAAAACAACACAGAGAATTAATAAGGTAACAACAGGAAAGGGAAAAATTTCCACCTGTGTTTGATCATCCAAGGAGCTTTGGGAAGATTCATTCAGCTGAATTACATTTTTCAGAGTAACGTATCTAGAGTAGGTGTGTGGCTTCAGGCTTTTCTTGTGGTTTATGATGGATCATGTCACAGGAAGGTTTGTAAAAGTGGCCATTTATTTTCTTATTTTACTTTAGATTTGTTATTTGTTGAAGTTTTTTGGGGTCTGTTGAAGTCCACACCTGTAAACACATTTTATAGTCCAGTGGTGAGATCATGGCAGCATTATCAGCATAGACCTTGAGACCATAACAAACCCAAAAATGCTATTTACAGATCATGTCCCTGTGCTTTCTTCTCATTTGCTTTGGAAAATACTAATTTGTACTGCTCTGAGGGGGAATTCTCTTGGAATTCTTCCTTAGGCAGTGTTATGTGGATAAGGGTTCCTTTTATTCCTGCATCTGCACAACCTTGGTCCAGGTGTGTGGTTAGGAAAAGTTAGTATTTCCCTGTGTATAACACTTCTGGAGCATGTAGTCTGCACAGAATCCTCTGTGTTGCTGACTTGTTATTCAGCATCACACATGGATAATTATTATTCCTGTAAAATAAAATCCAGTAATTTGATGGTGATTTATGAAGAATGTTATTTGTGTTAAGTTACAGCAAGGGTTGGCTTATGTTTTCCTTGCCATAACTCCTTTATTTCTCCTCCTCCACTGCAATATCCTGGTAAATGGTGTAAAAGGTGCATGGAGTGCTGGTTGGTTTTTATTCTTTTTCTTTCTCCTTCCAGGGAAGGCTGCAATGACTGGTGGCAGAATTTCACTCTGGTAAAATCCTTGCCCTCATAGGAAGGAGTGCATGGAGAAAAGTCATGTTTAAAATCCCTGGGTTTTTTGTGTTGTGCTCTGTACTCTGGGAACCCCCTAATTTACAGCAGCTTTTGCAAGAATGTCCTGACAGAAACATCATTAAAAGCTCAGCTCCTGAGATGCTGTACAGTCCTAAGTTGGTCATGATCTGAGAGGTGAAGGAAAAGGGTACAGCCAGGAAGCATGCATTCCTTGAGGGGCTACTTCAGGCACTGGGGAGCAAGTTGGGGAAATGGAATGGAAAAGAATCCCTCTTCAAAAGGGAATTCCCAGTGAGTTCTGTGACTGCTGCACCTCACATGTGGAATGTCAGAGTTCCTGGATGGCTGTATCCCATGCTGATGCTCCTTGTGGCCTCACAGGCTGGCCAACAAGCCCTGGAGCACATGGAAATTGTCCCACTGTGCCCCTTCCTCCTGCACCACATCCATTGCAGGGCAGCCTCAGGTATGGTACAAGGCAGGAGGTCACCATGGCTGAGCCATGCTGAGAATCAGGCTCCTTACCCACTGCTCCTCTGCTCTCACCGCACGAGAAGGAAAGGGGATTGATTTCAAGAGTTTAAATGCTGTTGAGTTAAACCTAGGATTCCATGTCCCTGGAGTGAGTCTGTGTAAGAGCAGAAGGGACTCTCCCTATTCTGCTTTCCCCCTCCTATTTGCTTATTTCAGTTGTGCTTTTTCTTTTTTGTTTTAACACTTGGAAAATGGTGTGGTGGTCTTTTTTAATACCTGATTCTTCAGGTCAGACCATTTGCTGATGGAAAGAAGCATTTAGCCATGTGTTAAATGTACAGCTGTGATTTAAAAGGAAATGTCAAAGCCCTGTTGTTCCTGCCTTTTACTGTGGTGTCTGTGTGGTTGGGCTCTTCAAAGGGATTTAACAGAGCAAGGATATTGTGAAGGGGATGGAAATACATTTCCAAGGAGAAGCATTAAAATATTTGCCTTGGGGAGAAACAAAAACATCTGAACATTTTCAAAGCGTAAGTAATTACTCTACACCCATGCAAACTGTAAATAACAGTTGCTTCGATCCCTGTTGTTTGTGTTTTGCTCTGTGAAGTTCCCACTTTCCATCTTTTACCTGAACAGTATTTTAAGAGGCCTGCATATACAAATATAATTTTACTTCTTACCTTCAAAAAAGCCAGAAAGCCCCTCTCCCTAACCCCATACTCATTTATATTTGAAAGGAAAGAGTGCTCTCTCAGCTGTCAACTTGCATGGAGACTAAATCAGCTCAGATCTTGGACAGTGGCTTCTGAATTCTGAAGACTCGACTCACACAATCCTTTGCCTGTGGACACACCCCAGAAAGTGGAATTTCTGAATTCTTATCTCAGCCTAGTGGGAGGTTTCACAGTTTTCCCCATGGCACAGGAATATATTCAAAAGCTGCGCAATTTTATAAGGGAAGATCTGATCAAAATGCCATCAATAGGTCTGGCTGCTATCCCCAAGCTGACGTCTGATTTCATATTCTCTTGGGCAAGCTACTTAACACTTGGTTTCCTCACCCAAAATATTCAAGCCATACCTTTTAGGGACAAAAAATGAAATCTTTAGGTGAAAGGAGACACTGAAGGGCAAAAAATCATGCTCTTCCATGATGATTATTCTTCTCCTGAAGAAGGTGCACTTTTCAGTTTTAACACCGCTTGGTGATGATTAATCGAGTTGTGTGGATTAAATTTTCAGTGAGAGTTATGAGATACTTTCCTGGAGAATAATGCATTTTAAATGTTATGTGAGATTTAAGAATTAAAATTTTATCTCATATTTCAAGGAATTTTAAATGACCTTCAGACTGAGCCAGCCAGTGGTTTGAATATGATAATGAAATCACTTTGCTGGCAAGATGTTTTGTTTGGTAATGAAACACAAAACTGCTGACCGTGCTGAGCTGCTGCTGTTTGTCTGTCTAAGACAGTAATATTCATCCATGCAGTGTGTGCAAGCAAAGTTCAGGGATGAATATAGATGACCAGGATTTTCTGGGAGCTCATATAATGGTGTCCTTTAGGTTTTGATCTTTGTAACCAGCTGATGACCTTTATTTTACACTGATAATGAGAGAAAGTGGTGTTACTCTATCACTCATCTCCATGAATACAGAAATAATTAAGTTCTCATCACTAATCATTTTAGCAAAGCAGAGAGTCCCCACTTAGCCCACATCTTGTACTTTTATTGAGTAATGTTCCTGAAGTATTGTGAGAATGGTTACTGCTTAATTCACTGCTCAGTGAAGGTGTCAAAGTCTGACTCCAATATTTTGAATGAATTTCAGTCTTTTTGGGGTTGTTTTATGTTGTTTGTTTGGTTGGTTTTTTTTCTACTTGATTATTCATTTTCATTAGACTAAATCTAGAGGAATATAAGTAAATTTCCAGGTTGAACTATGAGCATTACAATTGTCTCGGTAAAAAAGAGCAAAATCTATCTGCACATGTTGTGATCTAAAGTATTAAAGTTGTTTTAAAAACTTAAAAGCCAGACCTCAGAAGATTCAAGTGAATTTAAAAAATCCACAGATTTCCTTTTTATGTTGCGCCTTTACTACTGCAAATCTTATTAAGTAATAAATCTGTATAAATCATCACTGTAAAAAAAAAAAAAAAGATGGATTAATTCCAAAAGAGTGGATGCCTAAAGTTGCAGTTTGTCTGGAAAGTATTCCTCCCACAGTTTATTCTGTTTGTACTATTTACCTTGTACAGTGCTTATGATGCTGCAGATCACAAAACTTGGATATTTTTTCTAAAATAACCTCAGGTAGAAAAAAAAAAAAAAAGAAAAAAAGAAAAAAAAGAAAAAGCTCATGAAAGATGCCCAGAGCATTAGGAGAGAACTTTGATACAGTTTTTTAAATTCTGAATTACTTTTTGTCAAAGGTGAAAGCTCCCATTTAAATTTGTTGATTTGATTTTATGCCAAAACTGTTGAAACTAAAGACTTTGCTTTTAGTTTTTGGAACAATTTTAGAGCTGAAAAGTATTCATCAGTTGTGCTGGTCAGATATCCAAATGTAATTGGGAACATATCATCCAGTTTCTCTTTGCTGTGACATATAACAAGAGAGGAGTAGGGGCAGGAGGCACAGAGCAGAAGGGACACAGATGAGCACAGCAGAGGCTGATTTTTATTCCAGGAGGAGAAGAAGGGGGAGAAAAAAAAAGAGCATCCTCATTATTCAGTACATTTCCTGTGAATTTTACCACATCTTGTCCCAAGCTTCCAATAATATTGAACAATGGGCAAAAGTATTAATCAGTCTCACAGAATGTTATTTCAGTGTTCTCCTGACACTTCCCTGGAGAGATTTATCTAGGAAATTTTCTTGGTTATTCCTTTTAATTCAATTAGTTTTTAAGAGCTGGAGATGAGGCTACATATGTGACATGGTGAGGATTGTCTTGCTGTAGCAGAAAATTTTCTATGACCTACCAAGGGCTGGACCAACACTGAGACCATGCAGATCTCTCCAGGAAAAAGCAAAAGGTTCAGGCTGTTCAAAGGTGGCACAGGCAGTAATGCCAAATGCATCTCGCTGTGGCAAAGAGCCATGGAAGAATGTTTTGAGCCTTTAAATGTACTCTGAACCTTTCAGGATTCTTGACCTCTGCAAGGAAATTTCTGAAACCCTTTCAAGAGATGGTGAGGGTGATATTCAATGCTCTGTCTGGGAACTAAAAAGAAATTTTGCTTTTGGGGATGTGTATAGTAAAAGATAGTTACAAGAAAAGTATCTGGAGGGTTGTTCACTGTCCTTTTTTCATCCAATTGCTTGATTATGTGAGCCCAGTTTCCAAGAAAAGATTGTGTTCAGTAGATTTTTGCACTGTGGGCAGGGGACTAGCAGTACTAGTTTGTAGTGCTGATTAGATTCTGGCTTTTCTGACAAACTTTTCTTGCCAACTTAAACAGTGAAAGGACAAATTCATAGCAGATATGCAGCAACAGATGATGTGTTCTTAGGTTACGTATAATGTTGATGAATTTCAGTATTAATGTGATAGATATTCAAATGGCTGACCTTGAGTGGTTCTAAGGTATTTTCTAGGGCCAGATTTGTCATCTCAGCAACCTGGCTTAGAGCTTTACCCTGGCAAGACATCTCCCTTATGTCCTGTTCATTTCTTGTGTTTTTTTGCCCTGCTGTATTTACACTCATTTGATTTTTCTCTTCCTTCCATCTTTCTGTTGTCCGAAGGGGCATTTCTGTGGCATTTCAGATGTGGAAATGGTCAGTTCCCCTTATTTCCTTCCCCCCCGCCCCCCTTTTACTTTTTAAATAAACAAGACTAGTTGCTTAACGGCATCTGGGGAAAAAAAGTGTTCTGCTAATGGAAGTATAAACTCAGAAGCAGGGGATGCACATTTTGCTCCATTTTATGTTATGTGAAGGGACCTTTAAAGTGCATGTGCAAAATTCAAAGTACTACTTGCACTACATTCTCTGTACAGGAGTATTTACCAAAGCTTTGTGAAAACAATGTTTGTCTTGTGCCTTGAAAAACAAAACTGGGAAAGAATTAATGGTTCTGTATCATGATGAAAACTCCCTGGGGTTACAGACTCCCTTTCTGAAATGACATAAGAAAAATGGAAAGAAGACATTTGGGGAAGAATAAAAGCACTCCTTGAAAATTTAGGTTTCTAGAAAGAGCATAATGTGGATTTAAATTCATAACTGTGTAAATTTATATACCCAGTATATAAATCTACTTATACTATTTATTTTTTTATACATTTTTATAATTTTTTTGCTGTGGAAAAGTTCTGATTTCCCAAAGGAAGCCATGGGGGCAAAAGTCTTTTTGCTACTGAAGTGGTTGTTACGTTGTCCTGAGAAAACTGAAAGTGAGTAAATTATAATTCATGTGAGTTTTAAACCTGGCCTTTAACAAATGTGAAATCACTGTCAGTAGTAATATTTTATAAATGCTTTAAAGTTGTTGAGTCCAAGTTGATTTTTTTCTACATACTTGACTAAACTCATTCCTGCTACAAGTCCCCTGTCTGGTCCTAGTCATATCTGTTTGCAGTTATGATCCTACCCTGTTTTTCACTGGAATAAGGCTGGAATGAGCTTGGATCACTTCCATGAAATGTCAGGGTCTCCATCAGTATATTTCCAATGTGAATCATTTTGAAGACCACCAGTCTGATTGGGAGCATGAAGAAAAGCAGTGGAATTTGTATCTGGTATTTCAGGTTGTAGGTCTTGTAGATAAGTTTAACCATATTTTATGATGAGAGCGGCTGCCCCGGCTCGCTCAGGTTGTTGTTTGAGAGCCGTGGGAACAGCACCTTTCCCTGCAGATAACAGATCATGGCTGTGCTGCACCTTCAGGGGGCTCTTTTCTGCAGAGGTGATCTACAGTTGAGGACAGGTGGCTCAGAGAAACAAGTAATCTTTGGTTCTCTTTGGTCTTTATCGAGTAGTCCTACTCGCTCTAAATCAGGCTTTAAGGCTTTTGTTTGCTCTAATACAATTGCACACGTGTTTTACTCAGGCTCCAGTGAGCCAGACTTTGGCAGCAAGACTGGGTAAGCTTTCTATAGGTTTTTAAAAAGCAAATTGCATTGTGTTGCTCCCTGGGAAAGTGTCTTCCTTCAAAATGTTTAATCCTCCCTCCCTCCCTCTCCCCATCTTATGTGAATGAAACTAGCCGTGGCGTACACTGACAGTTTGTGAGTCAATTTGTGTCTTACCTAAGAAAGAAGATTTATTTTTTTCCCCCATGCACTGTGTTATGCACTTAGAGTTGTCTTTTTCATTTACTGTGTGGGAAGTAAACCATGGATCTATGATATCCCTCTGCCTTGTGGGGATTTCAATAACATGAGCATGGCCATTCCAGTTCAAGGATTTTCTGGATATGAAAAACAAGGGGAAAATTGGGTAAACGTGCAGAAACATGCAGATCTTTAGAGCAGTTTTATAGTTTTTTTACCCAACCTAGTGATAAATGACCATGAAAGTTAGAGAAAGATAGTTAAAACCTGGGAATTTCAGTATTCTGAAAAAAATGAAATTTGACAGAAATATTTACACACAAGCACATTGTACAAAAGCGTATGGGGTGACAGGATGCAAATTGCAGTATTATTGGGGGAAAAAAATAGCTGAAGATCACCCTCCCTATGTGCAGTGAGGGCAAAAATTAAGCTCACTTCCCAAAGTTCCACAACTTCTCTGAGATGCTTTATTGGGATAGATAGAGAGACAGACAGATCCCCACACCCGCTCCTCTCCAGAGTGTAAATGTATAAGTGAGTGACTGTTTCAGTGGGATATATTTCAGCTGGAGGACTGTCATAGTGACTTCCATCTCTGCAAGATCTTTATTTGAACAAGCCTTATAGTTTTCAATTTATCTACAAAAGGGCTTGGGGACCTGGGGAAAGGAATGAATGAATGAATCAATGATGCTGCCAAGGCTCGCACTGTGCCAGATTTTCTTTGTAATTTTGTGGTTCTTGGCAAAGGTGAGGCTGGAAATCCATATTGTCAACCAGCATGGAATCATCTATTGGGAACAAAAATGCTGCGCTCCTGTGGATGAAAATGATGGTGCTTCCCTGCTTATCTCATGGCCAGACCTCAGACTTTACAATGAGATGCTATTTTTGAGCTGAGAAAACCCCATGAAGAAACATCTTTTTGCCACTAAAGCAGACACTTTAATGCTGTCTTAAAAACCCTCATTGGGTTTTTGATGGCTTTCTTCATTATTTTGGGATTCAATCAGAAGAGATTTATGGGGCAAAGAATCGGTCTGCTGACACAAAATAAGTATTGGAGTCAACCTGAGGAAAGATATTAAGGTAAGCTCGGAATTATCCAATAAAGGACAGTGTAAAAAAGGTTCAGTCATTAAAATCTTCATTTTCCCTCATCTTCATTTTAGAAGAAATTGCCCCCTAAAAGCCCAGTGTAACTGAGGATTCAGCAGGAAGCAGATGGGATTCACTGTGACATTTGGAGAATAGGGTCTGGGTTTGGGGGCAGAAAATTCCCACTGAGCTTTTGAGAACACTTGTAAGTGTAGAGAAGGAATGACCTCTTCCAGCCAGTGGCCCAAAATTCCTGCCAGAAGCCTTCCGCTGAACTGTGTGCTGTGAAGCAGAGCCTTAAAACTGACCAAGAAATTACGATATGTGGAGCCACAGGGTAACATTGGGCCAGGCAATCTGCAGCCTTAGCAGAGTATCCACAGAGGGTGGTAACTAAGCTTTATGAGAGGTGCTGCTCGTGTTAGGAATGAGGTCTGATGAATGGGAAGTTTTTCCAATACCTAGTATTGGTAACAATCCAGCTTTCCAGGAGCCTCAAAAATTATGCAAAAAAACCTTTATTTGAAACTGAATGCAACTAAAGGAACTTGGTCATAATCAAAATGAAAAATAGTGAATTTATTAGCAAGAAGTAGGTGATACAGCACAAACATGCAAAATTAGATTTTTTTTTTTTTTAATTCAGCACTCTAAAACACAATAATGAATAGTCAGGGCATGAAAAACTCATTTGAGGTGGTGTCTGGAATGGTGTCACAGAATTCCTTTATGCTGCACTCTGAAGGAAAGTTCAGTGCTTTTCTTTTTTACTTTCCCAGTCCCAGTCATCCCCAGCTTCTGTGGGTGAGCAACACCAGGAACCCACAGCCACCTCCTCTAATGAACTCCATAGGTCTGGAAAACCTGAGCACCTGGGCAAAGCTGGGTAGGCTCCTCTTGACCTGGGAAAGAAATGGAAGTCTGGAAGTGATCTCCATCTTGTACTTGGGGACAGGCTGCAACTTCTTTGTGTCCAGAGTTTGCAGTGAAACTGTAAATTTTCTGTTTACTGAATTGCTATCCACAGTGAGACCTGCTGGGATTTGAGAAAAAAGAATTGTCCGAGACAAGGATGTAAAGTTATTCTTTTTCTCACACAGCTTCAAAACTCTGGTACGGGGAGGGGAGCCCCTGTTAGATTTATCATGGCCCTTGCTGAGGGAGCAAAGAAGGTGAAAATAAATATTTTTTTGAATATGAATCCACAGACATTAGGATACCTTGAGCCAAGCCCAAAGTAATGCAGATGGGGATTCATTTAAAAACAGGTACTTTCATAATATTGCAATAATTATTTTGATGGGTTTTGTATATTTTGCAATCTGAAAGTGCCTGTATAAGTAGTAGATAAATACTGTTGAAGCACACGTGCAGTTTACCATAGGCAGTAATTCTGAAATTTCTTTACAATCTCAAACACAACCCTTCCCAAAGCACACTTAAAGATAATATGAAGGGTTCTGCAGAATGGCTCAATGCAATACCACTTTTCTGCAGTAACACATAAAAAATGGTGCAATAACAAGTATGATTGCTCCCATCTCATGTATCTGAAGTTGGTGTCAAAATTCTAGTTCAGACATTTAACCCAGTTTGGAACATGAAACACACAAAAAATATTGTCATCTTCACATAAAATATGGCCAAACATCTTTGGTAACAAAAACCAGACCAAACCCACCTTTGCTGCATCTACATAGAATATGTGACTATGGTGTACGGCAGAAATTGTCATCATTTTTAGGGTAACCTGTATGCTGCTTAATGCTCCAAAATGATTCCAGTCTCATGTCAAAAAATCTCTTTTCTTCTTTGCGTAAGGATCCTGATTTTACTTAGGATCTTCTAGTGAAGACTTTAGATGCTGCAGTAGTATAAATGGACTGCATGGACTCTGTCGAGAGTCATCTTAGATAAACACTTAGAGATAAACATTTAGCACATCATGCTTATGGAAAGCTATATGTTCAAAAACTTCCTTCTGGCTGCAGCTGCTTCATATTACACATCTCTGATTTATCCTGGTATAGGTCAAGACAAATGATCACTGTGCAACTGCTGGGAATTAGGTTAATTCAGATTATTTTGCTATAGATTCTTGACTATTGCAGACTTCTGTTTGAGCTCTCAGACAGGTTGCCTTCCAGACAATTGCCTGGATGAAATTTTGGAGGCAGGTGTTAACTGTGGAAACTTACTTAGTATTAAACTCACTTGTCTGTTGCCACCGACTTTGGAGACGATACTTTAATTTTTTTTTCTGGTCATTGTCCTCCACAAAAGACCTAATTGAAAATATCTGTCAAATCATGTCTCTGGTTTCCCTCTTCTTCCTTCACCCTCCCATTAATTGGACATGTATTGTGTTTGTGTGGGAAGGAAGGAGGCTCTGGGGCAGGGTAGCAATATTGCTGGGAAAAGAACATTAAAATGGATAAAGGGATTTCCTAGAGGTATAAATACCTGCACACGACCTCCCTGTGCTCCGGAGCCCTCCTCTGTGTGTATATCCAGGTAAAATCGTGGAATAGACATTGAGGTGCCATTAATCCTGCGGGATCAGCTCTGGTAGAACAGGGGACAGGCGGCTCTCTTGCCTCTTGGAGGGTATGAGCTGCCAAGCATTTGCTGCCTCAGACACTTTTGTGCCCTTGAATTCTGACTCTTCTCCCTCCCTGCCTCTGATAATGCACCACAGCGCTGCAGAGTGCCTGCAGGTCTCCAACCATGCCACCAATGTTGTGTCTACAGGTACTTTTTGAAAATACTTTTGCTCTCGTTTGTGATTTTTGGGTGATATATGAGTTCATCAAGTTCTCAGTATGTAAAGTGTTCCGTATCAGTGTTATGTATGATTGGGACATGCCAAAGTAGAAGTAATTTCACAAAACTCTGCATTATAAGTGAAACAGGAAAAGCAGAAATGTTTGTGTTTTAGCTAAATACATAATTTTCTCTAAGTTTGTTCAAGATTAGACTTAAATATGCTGCCAACTTAGAACTGTCATTGTTGGTATAACTACAATCTTCAATGACAACTGCCATGTAAATTATTTGAAAGGCTGTTAATTATGCAACCATAATTTAAAATATTATAAATTACCTTACATAGGAAATATATTTAAAAGATCTCAGGTGTAAATACAGCTTGGGGGAGTTTTAAAGAAGGAAAAGCATTGCTTTGTAAGGCATATTGCAGACTGATCAAGACAGTGATCAAAACCTTAAACTTAAGGAGCTTTCATGTTTTTCAGAATGGGTAGTAGAAACCTTGTCAATGTTTTTGAATCTTGTATGTTTGTGTATATAATCCAATTAGATGCATTTAAACACTAGGACTATTTAATCACTGAATATCTGAGCCAAAGAGAGTTTTCTTGCAGCCTTAATGCTGCAGAGGTGGGATTCTGGAATACAGGAATTGTTGATAGAAAGCCTTCAAGAACAAAAAAAGAAATATTTGATTTATTTGAAATTGCATTAATATTAGAATTTTATTTGGAGTCTTAACAAGAAACCAGATTTTTCCTGAAAGATGTTGGTAATGAAGCATTTTAACAAAAAGAAAAAGCATGTAAGTAGTGAAAACTGATTATTGGTAACAGAAAACAGGATCACTTTATACATAGAGCAAGAGGCTCGAAATATCCTAATACAGCTGTGGGTTAGCAATGGTGACAGGGAATAGGAGGATTTAAATTTTGTATGAGGACAAATTTATGTAACTGTATCCCAGCAGTATTTTCCAGATTGTTCTGACTTGCAGTGGAGAGAACATGATGAGGGGTGGTCCAAAACATCTGCTCACCTGCTACAGGTTTAGGGTTTGGTATTTTGCATCTGCTACACAAGGAGAAATGCTACTGTCTTTGTCAGGGGAAATTTTGATTGCAGGATCACATCCAGAAGATGATCCTGTGAGAAAACGACTCTGGGAAAGCAGAGATAGAGGGTGGTAATTATAATGTGTCAAGATTTACAAATTTCATACATAGATTAAGGAATTGTCATAAAAAGTGCTACTCTGTTTAGTGCATGTGAGGAGAATTTGTGTGGAATGTGATGGTGAAAGGATTTTGAATACCAACTTATTTTAAATGTCAAAAGTTTTAAAAATGGATGTACAATTCTTCGTCACAAGAAAGGTGAAAATACTTCTGTTCAAGTAGAATGCTATGTCATCAGCTGATGCTCTGCAGTATCCTCAACATTTTAACTGCTATTATTTCATTTAATGAGCATCATCCTCACTATCAAATTTTAAATCATTATTAGCAAGTCAAAAATTGTATTTTCATGCATAAGGGTGATAGTATGTGGATTATGAAATAGTGGAAAAAATGCAGCCAGTAAAGACTCAGATCTTAACAGAAAAATTGAATTGCTCTATATGCATTACAGTTATTAACACAATCTTTATTTTCACTGTATCTACATTAATATAAGCATGTTTGTGTTAGTACATTTTATATCTATACAAGTGTATTTCAACAGAAAATTTTACTGTTATGATTACTGTTGTAAAACCCAAAGATTCTACTCCCTAATTAAATAGACTGTTTTGAACAACATGAATGTGTTCCTTTAAATGTGAGTTTACATATATGAATGTTCATGAACATTAATTTTTAATATTCTGTTTTATTGCAGTTGTTAGAGGTGTCAGTAAATGCATTTTTATTCCTGCTTATACATGAGAAACAGCCATATCTCTATATTGCATTCAGCAAAAGATGGTATCATTCTTCAGGCACTGGCTATTACTGAGCACAGATCCAAAATACCCCTGTGAAAACACTAGAGATAAATTAACAGTGTGTTTGTTGGTGCTGGTGATGGAAAATGTTTATTTAGGCCTGACTTTTTAGAGGAATCCATCTTGTTTCTCTACCACCTTGCCAAAGCACCCTGAAAGGCTTTTTTGTTGCTTGGCACTCAAGAAATGGTGATTTTTGGACACATCAAAGCAAATGTCCCAAACTGCTGCCTTTGGAAACCCAGGCCTTCATTCCCTGCAGGGTTTGCTTGACAGTGAAGACAATTTCCCGAGACCACAGAACTAGTTTTTGTGTGAGATTGATTGAATCAGCATGTGGAAGTTGTGTGAGGAGAGGAACAGGTCTCCTCCTTAACAGTGCAATGCTTCCCCTGCTCAGCAGCTTGTGTCAACTGGGTTATGCCCATGGATTATGCTAAAAGCAACCCATCAAGAGACAGCATGACAATTCCTTGTTCTTCCTCAGAGGATGTCCCACTATTTCAGTGGCAGTGCTCCCTGACAGGTCCCTGTTAACCTGATGGTTGTGTCCCTGTGTTAAATACTCACAGAAGAAGTTACAACTGCAGAGAAGGCACTGCCTGCCTCAAGTGTAAAGGCTGTGTCTTGAATCTTGAACTCTTAACAAGTCCCATCTGTTTTCTCTTTGTTCCAAACTCCTGCCTGTTGGTGCATTGGCTTTGCCACGACAACGCTGGGACACCCTTGGCCAGGCCTTCACTACTCTGTGCCCTCCTGTCACTATGGGAATCAGCCTTCCACTTACGGGGTGATGGCAGGTAAGAGGCCAACTCTTGGCTGGGAAAGCTGTCAGCATGTGGATTTTAGCCAGTTCTCCCTTAGAGGAACCAATTCAACCCAATTGTTTAAAGAAGAAGGGATTTGGATTAAGGCGTTAGAAAAAGGGTTGGGAAATTAGGGGCCAGTTCCCAGGGTTTCCCAAACCTCTGCATTTCTTGTGAAACCACTCTGTATCTTATGTCTTCCTACAAAGCTGGGAAAGTCTTGTTCTTTTTGCTCACCTCTTACCACTTTTTGAAGGACCAGAAGTGACATATCCAATACACCTGTGTATTAGTTGTACCTGGGCTGATGAAGCCCTGGGGGAAACCATAAAATGATGGCATAATGAAAGGATAGCTAAATTCAGCAGGCAGCTCAGCCACGGATTTTTACACCCATGAATGCATGCTAGCATCCTGCTCATTCTTCCCTGTCCCAAGCTCAGTAAGAGTGAGGCAGTTTTATTCTGTGCAAGTTTAAGTAGTAGTCAATGAGGTAATGACGTGAACCAAATTAACATAACTCCCAGGAAATGATTGGGACTTGGAAACAATCCAAGATCAAACTCAGAATTTTATTTCATTTAAGAATTATGGAAGTATTAGAGTAAATCAGCATGAACTAATATATCTGCATAGGGACAGAATGTATACTTCCTTCATAGTGTGCAAATTTCCAAATGCTCCTATTTCATCACGCATTTCTGGTGTTGTCCAGATCCCTGGGAAAGTTAATAAGTAATAATAAATTATACTGCTCAGAAATTAATTATCTTTAATTCCAAAATAAATACATTCTTATTCTTCTCCTTTCTTTTCTTATTTTCATCTTCTTTTCTCGCTTTATTTTCTTAGGCATCAAGTCTGCAACTCCAGAGATGCTCTCAGCAAGTCTCTCTCAGACTCGCATCCTACAGACATGCAGCATGCCCCACCCCAATGTCGTAAATGGTGTCAGCACCTTGCAAAGCAAGTCCCCTTCTTTTAAAGTATTTTTCATTATTTTTTTGAGAATTTTTTGTGGTTATCCTGTCTGAAGTGTATAAGATAATTCTATGGGGTTAGAACCTTCAACACTGATAGGAGTACTTGTGGCAGTGAAGAAAAGCCTAACCTTAATAAATGGAGGAAGCAGTGAGAGGTTAATGAAGTTCTGAGTTCTTCTACACAGTTTTGTGTAGTTTAGAAAATTGAGAAGGATGACCTGAGGACCTGGAAATTACTGGCTGTTCCAGATATACTGAGGAGTGTTAATATTTCTCCAATAATTCCCCCCATGTCTCCATCTGGTCAGAGACTTTTTAGCTCTATGTACAATACCTAGGGAAAAAACAGCTTTCACTCTTAACTGAATCTCCTTGTGAAGTCAGACGTTTGTGAGCAAAAGGTAGCAAAAGATAGTTGTTTTGTCGTTGAGCAATTTCTTTTTCGAAGGATCATTCTGAATGAGTTCTGGTTTGTTTATTTTTTTTTTTCTTTGAGCTCTTACCTGTGTACTTTCCTCAAAGAAATTTTATACTACAGCTAAGCCAAAATAGTATCTTGTCTGAGCATCAAATGCCATCTACATGGAAATATTCTTTGTACCAGAAAATAGAGACTGGCAAATTTTAGAGTGACTCAAAATAACACAGATCCGTCCATCTTGTTGTGCCACTTAATTCTAACTTGGAGCATGGAATTTTATTTCTGTAAGTTTAGGTCATTTGCCTCTTATTTAAGTGATTCATGGTTTGCTAAGTAATAGGATGGCTGTGGCTGGTGAATGGGGCTGTTGATAGGTTTCCATGTGCTGGGACAAGAAAGAGGAAAAATATATCCTAGGAAACTCTAACTCCTAGATTCTCTTCCATATATTATATTGATGCCTTAAGTTTTAGCTTTCATGTTTTTCAGATTCTGCCTAGGGATGTAGTTCTGAGCCTCTTATTAAGTGCCAGTCAGCTCTCTTTGCAGAGTAGGGAGACAAAACAAATCCTTTTCCTGCTGAAGACCAAGGACAACTTTCAGGCCCAAAAGCACAAACAGTAGACTGAAGGGAGGAACAAGAAGGATGAGACCTCACAGCCTGAAGCTGTAATTGGACAATTAAACCCCAATATGCAAATAAACTAAAACTGATAAAATTGCATGACCTTGTGACCGCTCAGCCATTTTGTGACCATTGTAAGTCTACCTTGGGTGTAGCCTTAGTCATGCTCTTGTCCTGCCCAAGGTGTATCCTGGAGGCCTTTCAATAAATACCTACTTTAGTCTCCAGTCTTTGTTTCACATCAGCCCTCCCAAGGCATCAATATAAATAACATTACCAGCATTACCAGGTGGCGGGGGGAGGTTTTTACTGTGCAGCAGCAGAGAATCACTGCAATGAGCTTTCCCTTTGCCCTCGCTCAGGTGGCCTGACCCCGTGCCTGTACAAGTTCCCAGAGCATGCCCTGAGTGCCAGCCCCTGTGCCCTTGGCCATGGATTCACCCCCATGGCCCAGCCCCTCCTCGCGGATGATCCCACGGCCACAGACTTCAAGCAGGAGTTCCGCAGGAAGAGCAAGTCCGTGGAGGACCCCGTGGACATGGACTCCCCTGAAATCAGGGAGCTGGAGAAATTCGCCAACGAGTTCAAGCTGAGGCGAATCAAGCTGGGTATGTGCTTTATGTCCACGAGCAAAAGGCTGGAAGGTTCCAGTGAGAGCCCAATTATTTCTGAGTGTTTTATGGTCTGGCCTCTGCCGTTTGCTGATCATAACTCTGATCCTGCCTTGCCCTGCAAAACTTTCTCCGTTCCTAGAAGACTTGCATGGAATTAATGAGCCTCAGCTTCTAGTTTGCAGGAAGGGATTTTAGGCTTTCCTGCCCTTAAATTATTCGTGTTACGTGAGGAGAAAATTTTTGCTGTTCAATAAATTCCATTCAGTGTCAGGTGCAATATTTTGTACAGCTCCAAATTATCTGCAACTTAGGGCAGGACATGCTCTAACCTCTCATACCCATCCTCTTCCCCATGGAATGTTTCATCTGATGGTGTATTGTCATTTCAGTACACACTGAGTGACATCCATGGGAAATCCTTCACATCAGTAGGAAGATTCTCTTCCTGGTTTATTTTTTCGTGCCATGACACAGTTGGGAAGCAATTGATATCTTTGTTGCTGTGAGATAACTGCTGAGGACAAACGTGGGCTGAGCCCTGTGGTTCTTGGCATTATCACTTATAACATTGCATCAATACTATAGGGAATCCTTTTATTTTATAAATCTAAAACAAATTATAAGGTTATTTGGGGTATGTGTGCACTATCTCAATAGCTAGAAAGCCGTTATGTTCAGTTTGCAGTCTAAACTGAAATAAAAGAAATTAGGGTTTAAAAATATTTGCAAACTGCCCTATTTTCCTGTATATCCTGTACTTGATGTTAGCCACAGCAATGGAAAGCATTTGCCAGGCCACACCCACACATAGTTTATCACTGCAACTTCATCCTGAATTTTTGAGGGAACAAAACTTCCTTTGGTGCAAGAAAATGACGTGGAGCCCGTAGAATGGGAGAAATGCAGAATACACAGGAAAAATAATGTAAATTTGAGCTTTACAAGACAAAACAGCGCTGTGGGTCTGAGAGACACAGGGTTAGTGCAGTCAAAAAGGAGGTTAAAAGGTGCCTCATGGGACACTGAGTGCCTAAAGAGATCCTGCCTTGTCCTGGTACCAAAGCAGGAAAGGAGGGATATGATGATCCAGACCCCTAGCCACAGCAGATCCACATTCAGAGAAATGAACAGGGAGCTGCTGATACAAAGTCAGACTCTTCATGGAAACTGCAGCGTTTCTCTGATGACTTTAACTTAATTGTTGCAACAAATACCAGGAGACCAGCAGTGCCTCTAGGGATTAGTTTGTTGTCATTGCACCATCTACAGAAAGATATGGGGTGTCTGGATCCTTCTCAAATCCCTAATCCTGGAGTGTGAAACTCCACTAAATCTGTGTCACACTCCACAGGAACCACCAGGAGACTGAACACTCTGGGCTCTGAGGTGAGCTCAGACACCTCTGCAGGAAGCTCTGCAGCACACACTGTCCCCACGAGGGCCAGCAGTGAAGGGCTGAGCATCTCAAGGAAAGTAGCCCTCCCAGAAAGCTTCAAAGCTGCTTTTTCCTCTTTGCTTCTGGCAGGTTATACACAAACCAACGTAGGGGAAGCACTGGCTGCTGTGCACGGCTCTGAGTTCAGCCAGACCACCATCTGCCGGTTTGAGAACTTGCAGCTGAGCTTCAAGAATGCCTGCAAGCTGAAATCCATCCTGTCCAAGTGGCTGGAGGAAGCAGAGCAAGTGGGAGGTAGAGAGCTGAAATGCTCTAAATATTGATTTGCACTTTGAGCAGAATCCCATATAAACATTTTAGGACTATCATACGTCTTTTGCAGACTAAAGATTTTTTTTAACCAGCTTTAAGTGCTGAGATGTGCTTTTGTTAAATCATAGTTATCTCTTTTTTTGATGAGCATGGGAGGGGAAAACTGAAATGCTTGGAAACCTCTCGTGGGCTGCTGCAAGAAATTTCTTCCAGTCCCATCCCAGCAAACCAGTTCCAGTAGAGAGCCAGAGTAGGATCTTCAGGACAGCCCATTTAGCAGTGTACAGGGATTTTTCACTAGCAAAGGACTTTTGCTTCTAACCATTTCTGCCTATAACCATTCATAGTTAGAGGTAAAACAATGGCCAACCATCCTAACGATGGAAAGATCCCGTGTGTGATGCTCCTCTTATTCAGCAGCACTTTCTCCTGTGCTTTCTTCTTCCTTCAAAGACAGTGACTAATTTTTCTGGAAATGACTGTTCTTGTTTTCCAGTCCCTGTGGAATGTAACTGCCAGCTTTTGTTGTTTGGCTTCTTCTTCTTTTTTAATACAGCTTTGTACAATGAAAAAGTCGGAGTGAATGAACGGAAGAGGAAGCGCAGAACCACCATAAGGTAATAAATATTAAGGTCATTAAAGTCTAGAAACAATTTTGGCTAAGATGCTTTTATTTCTTCTGTCAAAGTGCTATTTTTCTATTAATGAATATCTACATCTTGTGTTTCTGAAAGCTTCAATATTTGGAAACACTGTAATGAAAAAAACCAGCATAACCCTCTAGGCCCCCAATTCAGTCCAAAGGTACTATTTTTTCCCAATTAAAGACTTTTGTTCAACCACACCCTTTCACGTGAAAATATGTTTTATTCTAATTCAGTCGAAATTTATTCTATCTATGCAATGAGTAAGGTATCAGAGCACTTCATTTTCATTTTGGGAGATTCTACATTATGCCAAAAATAAATGGCATTATTTATTATGGTGTAATGGATAAACATATAGATTTAGATACAGTAAAAACCCATGTAAATTTGCCAGACAATTGACATCTGGGAAGTTTGAGAGAAAGCTTTGGTATGTCCTGTTGCATCCTTGTCACTGAATTCTTTGAAGTTCCAAAGAAACACTTCAATAAATTAAAGGGAAAAAAACAGAGTTCTGGAAACTTCCTTTTCTTGTTTCTCAAAACTCTGGTGGCCAACATCTACTGTCTCTTGAGTCTCAGCTCCATATGGAAATCGAGTAGGCTGGAAAAAAAATTTATAAAAAAAATTACCAAAATGTCAAAACGAAAGTGTGGAGTGCTTCCTTCTAGTTTAGAAATCCCAGATTCTAATTAAAGATTCCTCCGAAGGAATGCTTCTCAATTAGGGGTGAATTGGGGATGGAGAAGTCCCATGAACTAAATTAAGTTAGACCACAGCAAAAACTTCTAAATTTTGATTTGTGGAAAGTATCATATTTCATACTTTGCTCAAAACCTAAGAAGTTGTTAGTCAAAGTAATGATGTTTCTCTACTTCTGTATGTACAGAACCCCATGCTATTCATTAGCCAGTTTTGTTCAGCTTTAGTAAATATTGAAAAAATGACCTGTAAATGAGAGACCAACAGATGAGATAACTAGAACTGGAGCAGATCCTGTATTTCTGTAGCAAATACCTGCACCACACTCCCAGAATAATGCATGAAGTGCCCTCTCGTGTCCAAAGAAATTACAGCTACTGCTGAAACTTCAGGCTGCCTCCCAGTGGCACACAAGTGTGTCACAGAGGTGGTTTTTAGACTGTGTAACAGCAATTGGAAGCAAATTCTATCTGAAAATAAGGAAAAATAACGGTATTAAGTTATCTTGTTTGGAGAACCACTCAGCTTTGGTCGCTGCTGACTCTGAGGAACAGATGAGGGCAGACATTTGGAAAATGTGATGACGGCTAAAACAGCTGGCCAAAATCTCTGTGATTTCTAGGAATACTCGAGTGCTGTCTAGCAATACTCTGTCTCTATAATTGGTGAGATGCAAACCACAAAGTTTTTTCCCCCAAACATAAGTGATGGAGCTCTTCCTTTCTGTAAACCCAAATGATTTGATACAACCAGGTAACACCTCTGATGTGCATTTATTTGCTGGTGCCAAAAGGTGGTCAGGCTTGCTCCAGTTCCTGTGACCCTACTCATAACTAGTTAGTAGCTGTGTCTCCTAGATAACATCAAGAAGCACAAATATTTTATAAATAACCCTGAAATTGCACTGGTTATTTTTGCATTTTGATCACCCCATACCAAAATTCTGTGTGATGTCACACTGCTCGTGTTAGCAGAGAACTAGAGAGTATTTTTAGTGCTTTGGGTTTCCCTTATGTAGAGAAAGATGAAACAAATCAAGTCACTGCCTTCACTGCTGTTACTTGATCTTTCTCTTGAACTAGTGGTGAAAGCATGAATGTACAGAAAAGTTTTTAAAGGTGAAATTTTACCCCTGTATCCAGCATCGCTGCCAAAGAAGCCCTAGAGAGGCACTTTGGAGAACAAAGTAAGCCGTCTTCTCAGGAAATTATGAGGATGGCTGAGGGGCTCAATCTTGAGAAAGAAGTCGTGAGAGTTTGGTTTTGCAACAGAAGACAAAGGGAAAAAAGAGTGAAGACCAGTTTACACCAGAATGCTTTCAGCTCTATTATCAAGGAGCACCACGAATGCCGGTGAAGCTTTTCTACGTACTGATGTGGATTTCTGTTTTGCTTTTCTGTAAATATTGTAAATATTGTGTTGTTACCAAATAAAAAAAAAAGAGAAAAAATTAGTAAACCACTCATTCCTCCTACAAGATACTGACTTCAGACATAGTGTTTGTGGAAGACCCAATTCTAATGTAAAAGGTTGGAAACTAAATCCTGCAGTGTCTGTTTAATGAGTTGGAGCTCTCTGCAAGGAACCCATCATGCATCGTTCAACCAGGAACAGCCCCCAGATTTCAGAGGCAGCTGCAGCTTCCCTGTGCTGTGCCTTCCTTGCCTCTGTGATACGAATTAAAGACTAAATGTATGTGTGTTGTACATTCAGAAAGGTTGCAAAGCTTTGCTGTAGCATGGGAAGGATTTTGCTGTTGTTAATTAAGGCACTGTAAGCCCACCAGGACGGAGGTGTCACACTGCTCCTACTGGGTGCTCTGTCTCAGCCCAACATTTGACTGCCTTGAACTAGTGTCAAGTAGAAGTGGCTTGGAGAATGCTTGTTATCAAAGGTAATTCTTGCTAATTTGTTCTGTGCCTCAAAGTTTGGTTTGGGTAGGCTTCGCTATGAAAACAGGAATACAATTTATCTGACCTTAAGACTTTGTGGCCTGAGGGGTAGAAAAATAACTATCAGGCGTTTTATTACATTGGTCTTTCTCTGCGTTGTACTTCTGATTAAAACCACGTGTGGACATACTTTATTTGACTTGTTTGTCATCCTCAAGCCTAGATAATCGAGGGGGAAAATACCAGTGCCAGAGCTCCACCTATCAGGCAGAGAAAACTGAATTAATGACCGTAGTACTCATCAGGGATAGATTATCCAGCCATCTCATCAGCCCTGCTCATTGTTATGGGAATTAGCCCATTACCATATAAGTATTTTGACAGTTTTCCCAGGACTGAAATTAACTGAGTACACGCAACTAGTACTGGCCAGATACGTTTTATTTTTCCATAAAACAAACCTGATGATTTAGAAAATGTCTGTGTAATAGGCCCACAGAAAGCCAAAGGAGTTTAATGTTCAAGACCACTTAGGAGCAGCATGTACAAGTTAAGTGCTCACTCTCTAGTGTACATTAAATTATCTCTGATACTTACTACAGTGACTGTAAGCGTATCAGCAATGGAAATCAGGCTCCTGGTTTTCTAAAAAACCACATTTTATGGATGAATGCACCACTCTGAGCCCTTAACTGAGAAGAAAATTTCAATTTAATAACTCAAAGGGGAGAAACTGTGGCTATGCACTCCCTTCAGGCTGCTCTCAGGACTAGCATAGCTCACCCATTACAGCACAGACCAAGGTGTGTACTTTTGTCCACCACAGGTTATCAGCAGGTCATGAACTTTACAAAAAAAGTTCAGCTGAGAGCATCAGCACTCAGCAAAGGTGGTGGCAAGCATTGGTGTAACTTTCATGTGATGTGGACAAATGTTATGTATGTTGAAATAACTGTCTGCTATAGAAAAACATTATTTATATTCTAAATTATTTTCTTAATTATAAAAGGCTTCCTAGTAATGCTATCAACCTGTACTTCCCAACCTCCTCATCCAATAAAGCATTTCTATGCATCTGGCACTCCAGGCCAATGGTTTGTAGTTCTGTTTTGGTAACACTTTACTCTTTAGCTGTGTCTCATGCTGAAGCGTATTTTAGAATGCTCTAAGTTTGTTCCTCACAGGAACGTGGTGGTCTCTTGCCCCTCAAAGTCCCACAAGTGAAAGTTAATTGCAGCAACAGAGTAAAATAAAATGCAGCACATAACAAAATTGTCTTGCAAAGGAATGACAAAAGGCCAACTGGGAGAAGCAGCCACCATTCAAACACACCTAACCTGCTGCCACAGAAATACAAACAAATTAGAATTATTTGAGGAAAGAAAGCTGGATGAAAACAATTTCAACTGCTGCAACTGGAGCCACTATTTACAGAAAGTGGCAATCTATATTTTTTTTTCTCTAGGACCAACTTAATTATCACCAATTACTCTTAATTGGGTGGTGGTGGGGGAAACCACCTGCATATAAGACATAGTTTTCAAGGAGTAGCTCTATAAACCTGCAGGGGTTTAGCTGGCCACTCAGCCAAGCTGGGCTGCACTGTTTTTCCTTTGATATTTTTGTGGGGTTTTTTTCTTGCTCTTCTTTTCCCATGGTAACTTTAGGCAGGCTGTTAAAACCACACTAGAGGGCTAAACAAGGCATTATCACAACATTTAAATTTGAGGTTCAGCTGTCTCTGAAGAACTGTGATGTGCTGTGCCCTCATGAATTATGCCCAATTTTGACAGTTATTAAAAAAATCAACTGCACACTTCATTCAGAGAGGACACAAGCCTTGGTGTTCAACCAAACTACAATCAGCAACTAACATTTTATCCCTGTGTTCACATTATGATTTCTCTTTCAATTTCAGTACCTGGGCATGAGGTTCCAGACAAAGGGAATGCAAACTTGAACAAATCTTTACTGAATATTGAGTCAAAGGCCCACAGGCAACTACAATAAATATTATGATGCTTTATAGCTCAAGTCAAAGGAATATTTATCAGAGCTCACAAAGAAAGCCCAGTAAGAGAGACATGTGTAAGACTAACCCTACAGAGGACAAAGTCATTGTGGAATAAAAAGCCTTTTATTAGATTTTTACAAAATAACTTGTAAAAAAAAAAATCACCCCATATTGGATATATGCAATATATTAAGTTACACATTCCTACCCACTACCTGACAGATTCAGTTTGTCCATTATTTCTTTGAAAGAGAAAGAACACCTGCAATTCTAGGCATAAAACCTGAGGAAGGCTCTCCTATGAAGTCTCTTTGCTGACTTCAGCCCTAAACAGTAGATGGTGCAACAACAGTAGATTCACTGAAGTTTCCTGCTACACTTCGCCAAGCAGCAAAGTCTCTTTATGAGGTTTGTTCCCCCCCCAGTTTTCCTGTTGCTTTTGGAAGGCATTTTGCTTTTCTCTTTTTAAAGCCAAGATGATTGTTGTTTCTGTTCAATGAGCAGCACCACTAAAGCAACACTGAGGGATATATATCTCCAGCAGAGTCAGGGCTTAGGACTATCATACCATCTAGGAAGTAATAACTGGGAACTGCATTCTCATTTTGTCTATTTCAAGTATCAACAGTTCTTATTCCTTAGCACAATGCACATTCCACTTAAAGCTAGAATTGTGTTGATGCAGTTCAGAGGCCATAGAAAAACCAACACAGAACCAGAACGCTTTTATTATAGTGTTTAGACAAGTAGTTATAATTTATGATCCAAAATTGTTCTCAAAACTAATATTTAGATTTAGTTCATCAATGTGATCAGTTGCATCTTAGCAAACAATACAATTATGCACAGTTATCTTCCATTAAGAAATACTGTAAAATATATACAAATGTTGCTTCAGGCAAATGTCCTTTTTGCAAGTGCACAAGTTGCATTTCTGAATGAGTGCATCTCTCCAGCACTGAGTCCCATCAAGTGTACAGAGAGGTCTCACCAAAGCATTTTGTGAAACCATCTCCATTATTAAGTTTACTCACCTTTCAAAGACTCATTCTGAAAGAAAATCACAAAGGTACAAGATTTATATACATGAAGGCACAGCAATTCTGTTGAAACCAGCTATGTTACAGTACAATAGAGTTCAATCAGTGCCTTTCATGCAACAAAGTTCACTAACAAATGTAACTCCTCTTCCAGAAAAATTAACTGCACAAGGAGTGTATCCTTCCCTTGTGGTAAGAAGAATAACAAGCTATTATTTTGTCAGCTCAAAAAGAATTTCGAAGAAATACATAAAATGCTTTTTCCTTCTGCCTATATTAGCTAGACTTCCAAAGCTGTTTCTCATGGAAAGAATAGTTTCCAACTAAGAGCCAAGGTGAAGTTTCGTTTGTGCTAAGAGATGACAGACTAAGAATGTTTCTATAATGATAGTTTTGTAAAAATGATAAATATTATATAGGTGCTGTCCTAGGAAGTGGCATGATCAGCCATAGAACAGCCAGTTCTAGAGACAGATCAGGAACTGAGATGGAAGAGAATGTTTAATCCAAAGGACAGACCTGGATCATGTGTGAGGGAATTTATTGTTAGAACTATACCCCTGGTTGGTCCAGAGTCAAAAAGACTCCATGCAATGGACGAAAAAAAAAAGTACTTTTCTCTTTAAACTGATCTTCAAGTTGTCATTTCTGAGACTTCAGGGTTTTCCTAGAAATCAGTTGCATTGAAAGAGCATTTGCACTTTGCACATGTGTCTAGAGCTGAGCAGCCAGCAGGCAGACTGTGAACTGGATCAGTTAATCCACACCCAGGGCTTTGAGCTGGCGCTCAATCTCCTCGTCTGATATGGTGGTGGCGGTGGCTGCCGACGCCGAGGGCAGACCTCTGGCAGCTGAGGGCGCCTTGGCCATCTGGAAGGAGACACAAGTTTTCTTCAGTCAGAACAGTGCAGGTTATGACAAGCTGGCTTTTAGAATAAACTATTTTTAAGAAATGGAATGCAGGGGGAAAAGCACACAAACTGTGCAGAAACAGCACTACCTTGCCAGAGATTTCAATCCCAATCTCATCGAGCACTTGATTAACAATATCTTGGCTTTCTTCCTCTTCATCAGAAGCATCAAAAATATCATCCAGAGTATCATTAACTTAAAAGAAAGAAAAAAAAATCCAGACTGCATTAAGCAAAGAAGTGACTTAACATGACCTAAGTGCCATCTCTACCCTCCCAGAACACAGCAGAAATCCCACGGTGTCAGATACCAGCAGAAGACACCTGGGCTTTGGAGAGGCTTTCTTAGCTCTGCCTTTCAAAGCCTGTGAGCACAGCCAGGGCCACAACAGGGTCAGGCATGGCTGCTTTTATAAAAGTGTTTATTTCCACCAAAGGAGATCAGGTGCTGTATCTCTTCCCTCATTAGATTTTAACGTTTCTGCAAAGCACCTATAGTTCATAACAATCCCCTTCCTCTCTTCTTCCTCTAAGCACAAAGTTGTGAAGTTGTTAACTACTCAGATAACTCGTGTGCAGTGGAGGTGTTTCCAGCTTGGTCAACAGCATTGGTTTGAATCCATGCTACTTCATATGACCAGCAAAGGGGCAGGAATTGGGATGGGGAGAAGACTGTGGAGCAACACCAGGAATTAGCTGACAGTGAACTCAGGAGAAGAAACTTGCTGCCTCCCCAAAAACTCATTTCTGGCTTAATTTAACAAAAAGGAGACAGAACCACCATGTGCAGAAAGCTGAGATTATCAGTATCTAAATTAAGGCAATTTTTCAAGTCCCAGTTATGCCATCAAGGGCTTCAATGGGTCTCCAAACCCTCTTCCCCCCTAGAATGCTCCTTCTAAAAATATGATGAATGTTTTGAAGTAGATGGGAAGGAATGGATTCTAGATTTAATACCTGGAGCCTCTAAGAAGTCTAAGGCTCAGCTTTCCTGCTCAGACACACATTGTTTTGTTTGCTTTACATTTTTGCTGTCAGTCTCATTAACTACAGAAATAAACTTCAAACATCAGTGCTTTTAGGCTGGTTCTCCCCTGCCAAGAGCAGCCAGCTGTCCCCTGCAGTGCAGAACTTACTCATTTCTTCAGTCATTTCCATCTTCATGTTTTCCTTCTGGAAATTCTGCATAGTCTGTAGTGTCTTCTGTGGGTCCATTTTCTTATTAACTGCTTGCATTGTCTATTAATATGGAAAAAACTCTTAAATCATACAGTGAGACACTAGTAAATATCAGTGCATTCATTTAAAAAAATGCTTTCATCCAAATTTCACTTTCCTTGTCTCTTTACATCCCATGAGAACTGTAGGTAAGTGACAGATCAACAGCACAGCCTGCACTTTGAAAGAAATACTGCTATTTAGTGTCCTAATAGATAGACTTTTTAATGTGCGCATCTTTCTTCCACCATGGCCCTCCCCTGGCCTTGTGTTAGGAAAAATCTGACTGATCTCAATGAAAAGAATGGAGAACATTTCCTAACTTGAAGGGTACACACATTAAAGAAGTAAATGGCTGCAGGTTCTTATTCAGAAAGGACCATTTACTTGAACCACCACTGGAGGACAGGCCTTAAATTGTTTCTTGGTGTTACAATATAATGGGAAAATTACTTTTCTCTGGAAAGGAAATATCTAAGTGTTGAGGAAGTACTTGTTTAGGGTTCACCTGTGTGATGGATAGAGATCTTGCTGTGACAGTGAAATAAACTTCACCCATTTCACTACAGGTGTGGACGCTGCTATGGGGTACTTCCCTCTTTCCTAAAAAACGAGTTACTGATACAAGATTTCAGAATCTAAATATAGACATGAGCAATTCAAATGTAAGATTTAACCATCTTTGAGAAGATAAAAGACTTGGTTAATTAAAAGAGATGCTATCAAGCCACTACAGGCTTCACAGAAGGTCTTCTGCCTTCATGTCTGAGTTTGTTCAAAGTGATGATGTATTATGATATTAATGTTACTTGACTTTCAAAGACTGTGCTCATGGTCACATTATTTAAATTTAAGAAGTTGTCCTGGACATGGAAGGTGTTGGTATAAATGGGTATCAAAAGTATCTGCACTGACAGAGAGTTTATGTATCTTCAGAAAATAAGGGTTAGATGCATGATTAAAATAAACAGGTAACTTAACTGGACTTTACTATGTTCAAAATGAGCAACATATATGCTAAGAAGTATACTGAAACTACTTGGAAAGCTTTGCATTCACATATTTGCTTTGCTTGTTAAGGCAACTGATCCCATATATTTTTCACTGATGATTTTATGACATTAACAATTCTTTAAGCTTCCCATGTTAATAAGGCCGAAATATGCACTTTAAAAGTGAATTTAAGACCTTTCTCTCCAATAATTACACAAATTGAAGATACGAGCACATGCTGTGTTTCAAAAAACGTAATTTTTCTGAATGCTGGGTAACTTCTTAAAAATATTTTTGGATTTCTTTTTCCTACTGACCTAATCTTCATAACTATTCCAGTGACACTTTGGTTTTGAGGAATTTAATCCAAGATGTATCACAGATAAAAACAGTCACCCATTAATAATTAAAAAGCAGGACCAACTTGTTCCCATGAGCAGTGCTGTCAGAATACTGAGTAAGGTGTTGAACCTCATCAGTCAGGCAAGCCCAATTTGTAAATTTGCTGCAGAGCCACAGCTCTGCACCACTCATGCTGTGTCTGAAAGACACCTGACCACTAAGCCTTTGTGGTTTCTGCACCAAGTTGCATTGCTGTGTTTAACTGGATCTAACTTGGGCTGGGATCAAAGCCCAGCTTGGCCTACAGTGATCCATACTAATTCTGCCTCCTGCACCTCGAGCTGAACAGTCCTCCCTGCCAAAAGCCACATCCCTCTTTATCAGTTCAGGGAAACAGGGGAAAGCTCACACCTAACTAGGAAAACTGAGATTTTTCTCTCCTTTATGAGATGAGATTAGGGAGAAAACTTAATGCAATACTCTTTCCTGAGAGAGCCCAGAGAGAATGACAGCGAACTCCAGATTAGATTTTTTTAGCAACTTTAGGTCCAAAGCAATAACCTACTTTTTTCAAAAGCATAAAGCTATTGTGACACACTGCCTTGATTTCTAGACTAATCATGCCCTACTTTTTCCCAGTAAAAACTGCTTGTGACAATA
Source organism: Sterrhoptilus dennistouni (assembly GCA_013397095.1). Lineage (NCBI taxonomy): Eukaryota > Metazoa > Chordata > Aves > Passeriformes > Zosteropidae > Sterrhoptilus > Sterrhoptilus dennistouni. Next base: position 1,372,568 of record VWZU01001021.1, read on the forward strand.
AATACAGGCAAGACATTGTAGCAGCAGGGTTTGGGGTTTTTTATGTACTAAAAGAGTTCATTCATTGGCACTAGTTTATTTTTATCATGTAAACATTTGACAAATGTCTAGTCCAAGAAAGTATGTAGGTGCTGTGTGGGTAGACTGACCAAACAAAAACGTAGTAACATAAACCCAAATTATATTTCTCTACTGTATCCTCACCACTCCTGTGCAGTGGGTTTTAGCTGTGCAATTACCTAAAATAACACAATTTTTGCAGCCATATGCTGCATTTGAATATCAAAGAATATCCTGTGGTGCCTTACTTTTGCTGTAGCTGACATAGCTCCTGCCATCTTCATCTGGGAGTTCATGACCTTGGTCTGAGTGGACATGGAAGTGACTTTGGAGCTCACAGCATAGGTTCGGTTCTTCTGCTTCCTCAGCTGCACCAGCTGCTTTGCCAGCACTTTGCAGGCCTCTTTGTTACCAGTCTTAGCCATTTTCTTGATTTCCAGCTCCTGTGAAAAAAGGTGTCAGATTAATTCCACAGAATTTCCACTTGCGCAAAGACTGTAATTAAGCCTTAATGCTAACAATTAAATTCAAAAGTTAACCACCCTCCTGAATCTTTTTAAGACATTTTAAGTTATATAAATAGTTCCTTGCTTTTTTAACAAGGCTGTTTAGTGGAATCAATGTCATGCTGATCTGACCACAAGGAAAGAACTGAATTATAGTGTGGTAGCACACAGTTCCCTCATAGACTTCAATTTCTGTGTGATGTCACATTCAATTCTATGTGCACACTCAATTCCATCTCTGGATAGGCAGCCACACTTCAGAAAAAAACCCCAAAAGTGAAGGAATTGTGATATCAGCTACTGGTACCATGACTGTAATCAACTTTGATTTCTTACAATCAAGCAACATCACCCATGTAAGAAATGGAGAGTTCTTTTCAACACTTTTTCAGCCTCAAAAGAACCTGCCAGCCTTTTTGGGGAAGAAGTAGATAAAGTCAGAAGACCAATAATTACAGGCTCTTCACTCTTAAAATTTAGCTGGACTTAAATCATAATAAAAATAGCATAATTTAACATGTGCTAATGCTGTAAGAAAGACATTTCTGTCTTAGAAAACCAAACCCCAATCTGTCAATTCAAAGAGAAATAACAATCTGTTTAGCCCAGAGGTACCAGGAAAAAGCCTGGCACAAATAATCTTGTCAGCTGGGACTCTTCAAAGTGAGCCTTCTGATTTGTGACTTGGTAATGTAAGCTTTGCAACTATTTTTTTTTCCTTTACAGCCTTTTTAAGGAGGTCTTGTCACAGTGGCTCAGTTTTCTGTGGATGACCATTTGTCCCTTTTGATTTTTACCATTAAGTAAAAGCAGCTTTTAAAGACCAGCTTTCTCCTGGATTTTTCAGGAGAATATGCCTGCTACAGGTATGTAGTGGCTGTATGGATAGTCCAGAAAACTGCACTCATAAGAAACTATGACAAGATAAATCCTAATCACCAGGACATACAGAACAGTCACTTTTAAAGGCAGGTGTAAGACTGGCCCACTGCATCACCCTGACCACCAGAAAAGTTCACAGTAAAGTTTATCACAGAGATGGCTCTGGCAGAAAATCTCCTCTGCAGATTCCTGACTTCTAAAGGGTGTGTCATGCACACTATTTTTAATCTGGGAAGGTACAGAGTGGCAACGAAGCAGCATGAGGCTGTTCAAACGTTAGAGGCCTGAAATAGCAGTAAAAGCTGTGCTCTTTGAAAGTAGCTCACAGAAGCCACAGAAATTCCTATCACATCACCAGAATATTATTTCCTCTCTTTTTGTACCTAAGGTATTGTGAAGGTTGGAGGGATTAGTCTGCACTCCAGAGTTTTCACAGCAAATGTTTGAAAATAGGGATTTTCTCAGGAAGTTGAAAGACCTACATAGCATTTATAACCTGATTTTTTTCAAAGCAAAATGCAAACCATTGCTAAATCACTGCAGGTAATCCACCTGCAGAAATCAAACCCTATATGCAGATGATTTTATTCTTAATTTAAAAAGAATTTGGATAAATTTGGGGTATGCCATCTGCTTTTGAGAGGTCTGGGGCAAGCTTACTGAAGTCAGTTATGTTCTTCTGGAAAAAAAGAAGCAAAATTCATATAGTTATATCAGATTACTGAACTGAAACAGAACTGTCTGCATACATTAAGGTATTTTTATCCATAGAATTAATATAACCGTATAACTGGGTTCTCTCGGAGTAGTACCTTAAAATTAAGGGGAAAAAACCCCCATCTTTCTAAAAGAAGAACATAATGAAATATTTTGGGATTGACTGATAAGCCCCTGATCCTTCTTCACCTGATCTGACACTGAAAATTAATATTTATTGTCCATTGCTCCTCTCACTCCAGCAGCAAATTTTAACTTTTTCACTGCTATTTCATATTCATATCAAGACATATTTCACTTCTCCTTTCTTCTTCTCCTCAGAAATCCAACATTTCTGAAATCACTTAATGTGGTAAGCAATCAACACTTCAGCCTGAATATTCACTAAAATTAAGGTTATTTCCATATTCGGAATATTTCATACTGGAAAAATGCCTTATTTATGAGCAACCTACTGTATCTTACATGTCCAAGGCTTTCAGAAACATTTTCTCTGATCTTTTAGGTTATTATTCCCAGCTCTTGGTATTCATGCAACCTGCTGCCACAGAGCACCACCTCAATAGCTGCTGGAAGGGCCTGGATTAGCACAGCTTTTCCCACAGTCTGAACATTCTTCATGCATCAAACCCCACCATCTGGCACATCCATTTCTGCTCTTACAGAGCCACACAGGTGCAGCATTCAGCCACTGAGCACTTGAAAGCTCACACACTCTAAGTTCTGAATGCATCTTAATTTAGGCAAACAGTCCTGCTATTATTGGCTAATTTTAGGGAAGTTCTATCTGAATGAAAATAACTCCGTGGGGTGTACTCATGATACCCTGTGGTTTTTCAAGTACTCTCTCCCACTGGACAGTCATGGTACCATGTGATAGCACTTCTACTTTTAATTTTTACATCACAAGACCACAAAGGATTTACAAACCTTCTAGGGAAAAAAAAACAAACCTTCTGAAGGACAGAGAATTCTGGGAGTTGTAGGGAAAACCCAATGTGGTTATTTTACCTAAACATTGTTTCAGGATTTTCCTATGTCAAAGGCTGAGAATTACTTCTAGACAATAAATATTTTCCAACACAATTTTAGTAACTGAGAAATGAAAAAGGGAAGACATTTTTTTAGTATTCAATTATTATGCATTGCTTTGTATCTTTAAACCTTGCAGGTTTTCTATCACATGTGTGTGTTTTAAAGAGCAAAATAAAGTTCCCTGTCACACTTACCAGCTGTTTTTCCTGTTTTTCAAGTGCTGCTCGATCTCTGCTTATAGCCCTCTGTGTACCTCTTAACTCTCGATTTTGCTCCTTTATTATGTCTGGAAAGAAAATATTGATACAGTTGGGCAAAGTTTTTCAACACCCCATAAACATCTGCTGAGCACCCTGCAGGCATGCACAGCATGTTTGACACCTCCCTTTGTTCAGAGTGAAGTGGCAGCATTGCAGATACAGAAAATATAAGCAAAATACAGTTTGATGTATATATCATTGTGTCAGCAGTATGGGCTATATGTCCTGCTAAAAATAAAAAAAAATGTTTTACTTAGAATGTTACTTTGGACCATAACCATAGCAAGAGTCATAACCCCACAGTAAGACATCTGTACCCACATTTTCCTGCATGTCCAGCATAAACTCAGCAATATCACAGCCACTGCCATCCCACTGCTTTTCCCCCAGCCAGGCCTAACTGAAACAGGAGCCCTGATTTCTGAGATCTCAGGGCAGGTGAGGAGTTCCCAGCTCCACAAAGCGGTGAAAATAATCCCAGGTGCAAGTCCTGGATCCTGCTCTTCTCTGTCCTTACTCTGCTCTGGGGGAGCTTCCTCTCCCTCCACATCTGTCTAGCTCTTCTTTAAGTAAGTCCATAAAGCAACAGTCTTTGAAACTTTTCAATTAGGAGATGCTTAAGAACAGTAAAAGTGGAGGCCTTTACAACAAATTTCAGTCTACTGACAACTGATGTAGCAAACATTGTCACTGTCAGGTGAAACCCATCATCCTTCATAGGAGTTTTATCAAAAATTATATCCTGGTAACATCCTTTTATTAAAGCAAGCATTATTTACAGTCCAGGCAGCAACCATGCTAGTTGCAACTAACTTTTGATAGGATTTACAGCACATGCTTGGGTGTGATTCACCTGGGCAAGGCAGAGCAGGAGTCTGTGTGTGACTCAGCATCCCCTGACCTCCACAGAGGAAAGCAGTTATTATCCAGGAGAGATCCATCCACTCCTATTCTGTGTCTGCGCTTTGGGTGGGAGTTTGAAAAGAGCAGACTGACACATAAACTTTCTTTAGAGCTCATGATGGATACGTTCTAGAATAGCAGGCCACCCCTTTTTCATTTTTTAAGGTTTGAGGCATTTTTTCTAAGAATAATTCGCATTCTTCATTCCCAAAGCCAGAAATACTGTAAAACCTCCATTGCTGAAATTATTTGAACATTTGAATCAGAAAAAAAAATAATAATCCCAAACCTATAATGGCATTTAAAGGACAGAATAATAACTTCCTCTTCCACCTTTGCTGGAGATTTGCCCAGGTTCTTGACCAAAGAAATATACATATTAAAAAAAAACCAGTGTGAAAATGACACCTGTTTTTACAATGCTACTACTGCTGTGAGTACTACACAAAAAGCATCCTTGGGAGATGCTGACTTCTCAGTGGACAATAACTAAGAACTGAAAGACAACACAGAATATAACTGCATTCCTCACACTGGCAAAACAGCAAAGAAAATAATTCTGAAAATGCTACAGGCAAGTAATTTTGAAGGTGGATAAATGTATATTGCTTGCACAGCTGCACTTGGTGAAATTGAAAGAGAAAGCTTAATAGCTACGTACAAGACTTGGTTTTCTAACTAGACTATTCAAAAATATCCTTAGTATAGTGAGCTTGAGAGGTAGGAACTTCAAGGTGATGGTAAACAAGAATAGTATGATGCTTATTTCTGTAGTTTCTGACCCCCCAAAGTGGCTTAAACTAAGGATAGCAATAAACTGAAAACAACTATCTGCAGTCACAGAGTGTTTGTTTTTAGAAGTGAGGGCCAAGATACAAGAACTTGGTTCTTGTTTCTCTCTGATAACCGAGGGAAATTCACAGTTACCAGAGCAGACAGAACAGGACAGGTTATTCTGAGACAGTCTTACGCCAGCCAGCAGCCACTCCTGTGTGTCACCGGGGCAAAGAGGAAGCAGCTCCATTCCTGAAAACAGGCTGGACCAGAGACACCCAGCAGGGCTTTTCCTGGCTGCTGCAATCCTTCCTCGGCCGTGGAACCCTAACGCCAACTCCCCTTCTTCCCTGCTCAGGTGGCGCATCCAGGACGGGAAGCGCCGGGCGGGACCTGTGCGCGTTCCCCTCCGCTGGCACAGCCGCTGGAGGAGCAAAGTCATTTTCTGCGGGCCCTTTCCTAAGGCCGGGTCTGACACGGGGCTCCCAAAAACCCCGGGCTGCCCAACCCGGGCACAGGGGTGTGAGAGAGCTGAGCATCCCCCAGCGGCCTGCTGAGCTGAGGCATCTTTGGGGGGCTTTCCTTTGAGGATGGCTATTGCTGCTGAAGTTTAAGCGTTTTGACGCCAGGCTGGCTACAGAGAGCCGAGGCCAAGTCGTCCCCACACGCGTTCGGGGCCCGGGCCCGGCGCTGGCGGCTCCCGCAGGCGGC
>VWZU01001021.1:1384836-1437928 GCA_013397095.1 Sterrhoptilus dennistouni
TTTTTTTTTTTTTTCTTTTGAGTAAAAGACACTACAGGTAGTTGTTCTAAAATAATGCCTTAAAAACCTAGAATATCCAGCTTAAGGTTATTGCTTGTTCATTATTTGTTTGACATTGTTATCCAGGAACATGCTGCTTTGGAATGGTGTAAAATGTGACGGAAAAATATCAGTCCATCCCCCTGCAAATATGTTGTCCCAAAATAGTAAGAAACAGTATTTGAATGTCAACAAACTGCGGAGCGCAAAGAAAGCAGAAGTTAATTTGTGTAGCCTTACATATCATCCGTGTATATGTGTAAAGGTAAAAAGAAGTTAAGCTTTAGGAAAAAAAATCAGTAAGAGGAAGATAAAAGATGCTTGTTAGAAGCAAAATTAATAACAGTGGAAAAAAGCTTAAGAAGAATTGAAGGAATCAGTGAGTTCTGTGGGGGTGTGGAGTTTGGGATAGGTCTTGGTAGGACACCTGCACTGTTTGTGTTGAACAACCACAGGAGCCACCTGGAAGGAGGCAATAAAAATGGCAACGTGGTCAAAGAAATGATCTAAAGAGATGTTCTTTTGGGGTTACATTTATTGAGTGGTGTTGTGATGGTGTCCATGTGAAGATAAAGTAATTTTAATATATTTAGAAAAGTTAACATTTCTTTATATTAAATATTAAGAGAATAGAAAACTATCTCTTAAAACTAGAAATGTCAGTTCAAGGAGCTCTTATCTTGGTGTTGTTGGTAATGATTTATATTTCCCCCAGGGTTCAGAATGCTTGTCATTTACACTGTCCTTTGGGTACAGCTATAGCTGCCTATTGCCCAATCCAACAAAAAATATGTTCAGTTTCTCTCTGAAAAAAGTGTATATAAACCTCAAAGTCAGTAGAATCTGCTCTGAGAGCATACACTGCCAGAAAGATATATTTTATATTGCATTAGACCCTAAAGTGTTATAAAAAATGACGTATCCCTTTTTCCCTTTTTTTTTTTTNTTTTTTTTTTTTTTTTTTTTTTTTTTGGTACCTTTATGACCAGCAAGACAGAATCAAGCAGTTTATTGCAGACCTGGTTTATGCCTTGCAAGAGAGCAGTGGAGTAGACCCTTGTGCATGCTTTGTTTTCAGCACCAACACTGGAAGCAATTTTGAATCTCATTTGATTTTATTTGAATCTATGCTCTCTTTGTTGTCTGTCTGAGTGCCAGTATTTTTTAAAAAATGAACTATTGTTGTTTTCATTGTTTAAAAAGGCATTTAATTTATTTTTGATTAGCTGAAACTGTATTTTCACATCAACATCATGCTTAACAGTTTCTTCCTTAACCCTTAAATATCATCGTCACTTTATACAGCTAGGATAAAACATGCCATTTCCAGGGATGGAGAGAGGCAAATGTAAATGAGGATTCAATCCTACAAAGCCAGAAAAGACATTTGGGCACATTAATTTCAGCAAGAATTCGATGGATAATCCCTACAGAAGTTAATTGGGATGTTTCATTGGTAAAGGAGGTAGCCAGGATCCATGGGAGTGTCAGTATCCTTCTGGGAGGCTCAGCTGTCAGTGACAGAGGAGGTGTGAGCAGCCTCTGCTTTGCTCCTACAGCATCGAGTCTCTGGAGCTGAGCCTTGGAATCTCATTAGATCCTGATTCAGGAAACTCCTCTGGCTCAGCCTTTAAATTGGTTCTGGAAATGTCTCTTTCTATGGTGGCTCTCTTTTCCTTTGAAATGGGTAATGTGGCAACTGTTTGCTTATAAAATATCATCATTAAGTTCACTTGCCCCTTGATTCTGATAGAGCTGTAATTGCCAAAAAAGTGTGTGTGACAGTTATGGACCTTGGTCCTATTTTAGAGGGGGAACATGGACCACAGAGGGTTCTGATCTCCTAGTCCCCTAAAGTTCTTCTGAACCTGAACTCAAGAGGTTTATCCTTCTTTCAGCAGCGAAGTCCTTTTATTGGGACTTGCATTATTTTCTCTGCTGTCCTGGAGATCTGAGTCTCTCCAAGTAGGAGGAGGCGGTCTTATGGCTGTGGGAAATGCAACTGGTTGGGAAGTCAGGGAAGAGAAATAGGTGTGATTTGCTTTTTTTCTTTTTTTTTTTTCCCAGTAGTGATTTCTGATTGTAGCTGCTCCTGGGAATTAGATATTCTGGTTTAAAGAATAGTCCCTCTATACCAGGTATTTTACAAGACAGTGACAGCATTCTTGCATGGGCTGTTTTCTTCAGAGTTCTGGTGACTACATCACTTAATAAATGAGGTATTTCATAATTAAGTGCCTGATCAGAACCAAGGAAATTTGTATTGTTGGCCAAATTCACTAACTTACATCTTAGCTATCACTGCAGCATCAATTACAGATGGTTCTTGTGGTTTTTGTTGCCATTCACATTCATGGAATGCCTTAATAAAGGGAATAAAAAGAGGATTATCATCCACTTTCCTCTTGTAGAGAAATAGATGATACAAGCACATCAATTTTGTCTCCTCTTATAAATAGCTCCCGGAAATAGTGGTCTAGGAGGGAATAGGGCTGATTGACTCATTCGCTGTGAATAATTTAGCCTCAAAGATTAGCATTTTTGTACATGTATTATCCATGGAGGGCTGAGCTCATCTATTTGTTATTATAATCTTCCATTTAATAGTTTATGAATTGCTGTCTGAATTTTTTGGAGATGTGCTTAATTCGCTGCTTTGTTATACGTGCTGTGTGATGGTCCTCTGAGTCATCTTGACAATTTGTGAGTCCTCGCTGGAGGATTGGGACATTCAGCTAGAGAACAATGACAGGGTCCACAGTCCTTTGTGGCCACATGAGGAGATGAAGAGGATTCATATGCCAGCATTTTTAAGGGAATGATTGTCATGATGGAAGGAAACTCTTCAGACTTGCAGTGGTTGTGGGGGCTGTTTTACAGTCATTTTTTTTAAATTCAGTTTTTTGCAAGACCTTGCACAGAGCAAATTCTCCTTTCTTTTGTGAGGATGCAGAGTAGCACGGGATCAGTGTGGGCCTGGGAACGTGAAGTCCAGAGTTACGGCTCCCAAGCAGGAAGCACTGCATAAAGAGATAATTGAGAGCTCCTGAGGAAGGTAGTGCAAGTGCCAGAAACAAGCTGTGTATAACAGCATGGCATTCTACCTATTAAAAATAATAAACCAGGTTTCTAGTTCAGGAATTTCTTGGATACCTCTATTGAGTTGTTTTGTGTGTGCGCACCTGTGTGTGTGTGTTCTTTGTAAACATACACACATACAATGTATATGTGCCTCAGTTTCCCTTTTTTACTCATTTCTGCTCTGGGTGAGAGTGACCTTGTTTTTCAGCAGCAAAAAGTAATAGCAATCCTTTCCCACTTCCTTCTCATGATTGTTATATTTTAGTCCACGTTTTAGAGGTGCTCTGAGCATGCTGACCATTGGTATGGAAAACCCAACCATGCTTTGGATTGCCAGGGTGTGCTGAGTACCAGGAGGAATTCAAGTTATAATCACACAAGCAAATGTACAAAGCCACCAAATGTTAGTTTTATGCACGGTTACAATCGATGTCAAAGCTATGAGATGTTGTATAATCAAATAATTTATTAGGCACAGCTGGTTAAGTGCTTACAGCAAAACAACCTGTAGCTTAATTGCTCCTTCTAATGCACTGGTTTTCTGCATGGTCCTTCTGGCCCCAATACCCAGAGCAGAAAAACCCTGCCTTAGGCTTCCTGAGAGTTGTGCAAGACACTGTGGGTCATAACTCATCCATGTCAAATTAATGTTGTTGTCATGGGGCACCAGTGGCATAATGAAGGGAGAATAAGGGCATTAAGGAGAGTTAGTCCTTCAATAGGACTTCCCTTCTAATTTCATTGATATGCTAAATAGAACTATATATTTTTTTTTCCCCTTAGAAATGATGATAATGTTAAGTAAATACTTCGAGGAAGAGACGTGAACCTTGTAGTTTTAAAGTATTAATAATTAGTTTGTTTCCATTTGAAATGGAATTGTTCTATACATTTAGAAATGCGATAGGGAAAGTTGCTACATGCTATCAATTCTAAAATTTCTTTTCCTCTAAGGTAGTTTTTGATGAGTTCAATTATTTTCCTCTATAAAGTACAAAGATAAATGTCCTGCCTAACCAATATTCTGTAATGTCCATTTTTCATTTTGTTTTCAGTATATGCAGCCAGGTAGATGAAGAACACTGATCCTCAGTGACTTGCATGCTTGGGGATCACTTTGAGTAGAACCAGGAATGTCCTTGATTGGCAATGAGAGGATTTGAGAAATAGTGCTTCATTTAATCATTGAAAACTTTTACATGTAGTGTTGGATTTTCATAATAATCACCTTGTTAGGTGCATGAGTCTATTGCATGGTCAAAGGATGTTCAGTCAAACAAGACTTACGTCTTCAAGTTGTTAATTTACTGTATCATCAGAAACAGCTCTTCAGTCCTAAGGTATAGTGGTAAATAGTTGCTTATTCCTGTTTGGAAGATAAAACCTTTTCCTGTGTTATGTCAATTTAACTTTAGCCTTCACCATTAAATATTTCAGATTTGTGAATATCTCTGGTGCTAGATACTGTTGAAAGTGTATTCACAGGTCTTCACACTTTCTGTCTTCACGTTTAGAAGCAGTGATTTCTTAAACTAGTAAATACATTGGTATAGAAATAAAATTTAAGTGAGTGTATCAGGTAAAACTGCTTTTCATTGCTGTTTTACTTTTTACTTTTGCAATGGTCGTTGAAATGAATCTGTACTAATTCAGTGAGACTGTGAATTCCTACTGCTTTGCAAATGCACCACTTGGAATTTCTTCTGCTACTGAACACTGGGATTGGGCAAGTTCCCACATTTGTCTATACTGTATTCCCTAGCCCTCCCTGTGAGATTTTTGTAGGCATCTTAACTCTATGGAAGCTCACCCTCTGTGCAGACCACCACCTTTTTCTCATGTTTTGTTCAGCTCACATACATGTACATCATTGGCAGGTTCAACAGTGTAATTTTTAGGTCCTATCACTTATCACTATCTTGTCTCTGTAGAACTAGAAGTGAGAAGCTGTGAACTCCATCTCAGCACTTGTGCAAAAAAGCCCTGAAATTTGGTCTCATGCCTACTGCTCTTACAGATGTGTCTGCCTTGAAAGAACATGGCTGGGACCTTGAACGTTTGGTGGCTTCCTAGTTTTCAGATATGCATTTAAAGGAAAGGAGAAATAAGTTGAAAATTTAGTTTTCTGGGTTAAACTGACTTAAACAGTCGAATTATGACTAATGTATTTTGTCATATATTTGTCTCTGCTAATTTTTTCCAATATAAGTATCTGGATTCACTTTTATTCCTGAGAGGTGTATTTGTTTAACAAAGAGTAAAGGGAAACTGGAAAAAACCTTCCTGTTCATTTGCATGGTGAGCTGTAAGTGGAGTGATTTTGTCAGGAAAAAGTAAAAATTCTTATGTAATACTTTCCAATTCGTTTCCGATTTGTTCTACAGGTTCCTCAACAAACTTGAGGCCCGTTTCTAGCACATCCACAAAAAGGTGGTCAGAAAGATAAGCTGTGGTGGCCTTAAATTGGTTTTGCAAATGTTCAACCCTTTGTGGTAAAATCCTTAATGTAGCTTCTAGACAAAAAGTGGTTGTGAGCCAGAGCAAATGAGTTGGTGATGGACACAAAAGGCTCTATGTGTGTTACTTATATCTATATTTTGTGCTGCAAACTGAATGGCAATATCAAATGATGATAATTTTCCTTTAGATTATTCTTCTTTATCTTTGAACTTTTCTCAGTTGGAGACCCAGTTTCCCAGTTTTTCTAACTACTTTACCAAGTGTAAGTACTTTACCAGATTCCAAGGAGATCGAGCCACTCTTGGCCTTTATTCCTGTTCCCAATTTCTAAACAGGAGGATTGTTCACAGTGCTGAACTCAGAGTGCCACAATCACAGCTCAACAAAACTGAGTTAAAAATCACATGAAAGGGAGGAAAATAGGTTAACATGCTCTAACTAGTCCTGAAAAACAAACAGTGCGCTTAGAGACATGTAGAACTACATTAGGGAAAACACAGGGAAGTATTAAAGACATGTAGAACTACATTAGGGAAAACACAGGGAAGTACAGAAGAGCTGAAGGGAACAAGCTGCAGCGGAGGGAGGATGGGGCCACATGATTCCTCCCCTTGCTGGTATCAATGGGTGGAGGAACAGTGTGATATATTCAGCGTGCTAACATTTGCATTACAAATGCTTGTACTGGGTTTAGAAAAGACCTAACAGATTGTCATTGCCCAGAGCACTGGCATTACAGTGATTGCTCCAATACAACACGGGCTGGTAAAGTTTTTCTTAACCCTTGTGCTGCCTCCATCCAGCTTGAAATAGAGTTGTTTGCCCAGAGTTGGCTTTCCTAGACAAGTGCATATTTTCGTGCCCACAGAGATCTGGATAAAACAGATCTGTTAATCACTGGCATCCGGGATATTGGGTGATTTGAGATGCGTGGATTTTCTCAAGTGCTGGAGTAATAGATGATGCACGGCTCACTCAGAGCACTGCTGAGATGGCACCCTGGGCTGGCGGGAAAATGAAGTATTATGCAGGGCTTTTCACACATTCTGTGTTTCTTGTATTGTCTCCAGTTTTCTGAAGGCTGTGGCAATAAAATTAACAGCCTTTTTCATTTATGCTTGTGTTACAATGCCGCCATTTGGTTTAATTTCAGTTGTTCTAATTTAGATTAGTGGAAACTGGAAGAGAATCTAGTCCTCTAAGTGAATACATCTGGAAAATTGTGAGGGCTTTTTTGGTGAATATTTTATTTTTTAAAATTCTTCTGTTAATGAAAAAAAAATCCTAAATTTCATTTGCCTTGAAGTTCTACACCTAATTTAAAAGCAGCGAATCTCACAAAATTTTTAACTTGGTTTTTGGATCTAGAATCATAGAATGGCTTGAGACCCTAAAGATCATCTCATTCCAACCTCCCTTCCATGGGCAGGAACATCTTCCATTAGACCAGGTTGCTCAAAACCCTATCCAACCTGGCCTTGAACATTTCCAGGGATGGGACATCTACAGCTTCTCTGAGCAACCTGTGTCAGTGCCTGATAGTAAAGAATTTTTTCCTAATATCTAATTTAAACCTGCCCTCTTTCAGCTTGATGCCATTCCCCTTGTCCTATCACTGCATGCCCTTGGGAAAAGTCCTTCTCCAGGTTTCTTGCAGGCCTCCTTTAGGCACTGGAAGGCTGCCAGTTGATCTTCCTGGAGCCTTCACATCTCCAGGCTGAACAATCCCAACTCTCTTGTGTTTTCCTTCCCATTGAAGAAAGGCAGATCTGTATAGACATCCATAAGCTCCAAGAGTGGTTATGAAAAGTTATTAATCACCTCAGCAAAGCTTTGACAATTTAAAAAAACCCAAAACCAACAAACCCACCCCAAATCAACCCCTTTATTATCCTGATGAAAGAAACATTTTATATTTGAAAAAAAAAAGTTTTTATCTGATGTAGCTCTCAATTTAACCAGTTAATCAGTGTTTTGTACTGTGATGTCATCTGACATTTAAAACTGATTATATTACCAAAAAACCCTCTGCATCAACATATAAAATATTCTTAATATTGATGTAAGTCGCATCAAGAAATTAATATATGATAGTTTACGACTAAATGTAAGTGTCCTAAACAGTTACCTGAAAGAGGAGTATAAAACCTCAGCATTTAGTGGGCAACTAACATGCATTTTGAAGGAAAGACACAGAAGTAGCTGTTACTATCTGGAAACCACTGTCCTTCTATAAAGGATCTGTATAACATTTGAAAAATGGCAGCGCTAGAAAATTATTGTGCAAAACTATTTCAATGCATCAGAAACAAAGTTTCTCCTTGCCATAAAGACATGAGGTCCAGTTTCATGGCTGGGCACTAACACATCCAAATTAGTTCTTTATTTTATTGAGATGTCCTTTATGGAGTGTATCATCATGGTAAAGATTCTGAATGTATAAAAATAACCCCATAGGTACTCTAAGCAATCTCTTTCAGGATAGAAATATCATCTCTGATAGGTTGGTATCTTGTCTAAAGAAGCATCATTGACTTCTTTGAGAAGGTAGAATTTTATGGGGGCTGTTTTTTGGCTCTTGGTGTTACACTCCATCATTATTAATTAATTTATGACTTGCAGTAAAAATCTTCCATAAATATTCTATGTAGAAGACAAAAGGGTTTAACATGAATCTGTTTCAAAACACTCTGTGAAAGAGGATGTAACAGCATGGTAATAAGAGATAGCATCATAAAGCTGCATTCCAGGATTTGTGCAAATGTCCTAAGCAATAATAAATAGGATTTTGTGGGTGAGGGATGGTCATTGTATCCTTTTTATCATCTCTGAGAGAAATGAGCTGTTTCTGCAATTATCTTGCCTGTTCCATCAACTTAAAACAACCTTTCATTCTGAATTTTAAGAATGGGTTTTGGCTGAAAGAAAAGGGCAGATTTGTGATTATCTAAATTGTGAAAAGACATAATATTTTATTAGCACTCTTGGCAGCAGAACTCACGTCTGCAAGCTGTAGTGCATTCGATGGTATTTGTTACAGTAAAATCTAATTAAAAATTAAACTGAGCTGATGGCACACAAACTGCTGCTGGAGGGGGGGGATTGGATTCTGTGGGTCTCTCTGTACATATGTGTGTGCTGCTGCCTTTTTGTTCCGCGGCAGCCAAACAGCTCCTGCCCCAGCTCAGAAATGTGTTCCTCTGCAGTCGGTCCGTGTGCTGCTGTCAGACACACAGCCTGGCCTTTGCAGGGTTTTGTGTGATCCTCCACAGCTCCTGGGGTCCTGGATAACATCTCTGCCCAGGCACTGTCGGTGCTCAAACCCTGGAGCCCGCTTTGCTCAGCAGTTTAACTCAGCACCGTCCTGTTGGAGGTTTAGACATGCAAAATGGGCTTTATTGTGAGTTTCCTAGATAAGAGCTAAATCAGAACAGCCAAACCACCCGCTGCTGGGGTTGCTCTGCTCTAGGTCACTGAGGATGGCAGTAGTAAATCTCGTGTTTCAGTTTTGCATATGAAGAGTGACAGCTCAGTGCAATGTTTTCCTGTACAATGTGTTAGTCTGGCATATAAATGCACTTCGTCTTCTTGATGTGCAGCAAAGGCTTGAGCAGGATTACAGGAGCTGAATAAAGAGCAGGATGTGCCATGGTTTGCTTTCACTGACAAGTGTGGCTTGTGCTAACTGTCAGCAGGGCTTAGGGAAAACCAGCTTTTAAGTCAGGACTCTTGTACATTCGTAGTGAGCCACCTGCTCTTCTGAAAATTAACACTCACTCTATGCAAGTTTCCACGGCGCCACTTTGCTGGGTTCAGTTCCTACAGTTTCAACTGGATGTGATCAGCATATTATCCATTTCCTTCTCTGTTTTCTATAATATTTGTTTTGAAAAACGTACCAATTAGGGTGGAAGGTCTGTTTCTTTCTGATGTTTATTCCTTCTTTTTGATAGGTAGCCAGAGAAGACTAACCCAAATATATAAGATGGTGAATTCCAAATATTAAGCGAAGGTAAAGTGTGTAGCCAAAGAAGTGAATTGGTAAAAGATAGATTGCTCAATCATTTTATGTAGGTGCTTAGCACACTTTTTCCAAATGCAATTTTTTTCTATGTGTAAAGCTTAAAAGGAAAAGAAAAATCTGTTACAATTTCCATGATCTTTATTAAATTCAAAACGCTGTGGTAGTATCTGTATCACTGTATGAATCTCATATCCCTGGTTTCAGTATATGCAGAGGTACAAAAAAAAAATAAAATAGCGATTCTGTAGTTGGTGAAAAGTATCCTCTGGACACTGGAAAAGTGAAGATTGACCAAGGACTTGGAACAGTTTTACACCATGGATCTGAGGGGAAAATTGTAATGAAATCATGAAATAATACAGACAATCTATTTTTTTTTAATTTATTTTATTTTTTTTTTCCCGCTGTGATTGATTGTCTCCACATCAGGGAAGTTTTCACACTACAGAATTCTTAAAGTGTTTTCATCCAGAGTGGGTTTGTGTTTACATTTTAATGTTTTCCTGTGCTCTGGAATATAATAATGATTGTAATAATTAGCAGTATGATTGGGAGCAGACATGGAGTCTAATGGAGTTTAATGAAATTTTGGTATAGCCTGATTTTTATTTTTCAATGGAAACAAATAGAGTGAAGTTTTTTCCTGGTATCCCACAGGAGTATCTCCTGTGATTTTTGCATCTATTAAGGTGATTGGCAGCATTTTCAATCCATTTTCCAATTATCTCTCCAAACACTTTGGAAAATTCAATTGCCTAAAGCTGCTTTCCCTCCCTGTCTCTGCCCCCCACCCTCTTCAATTTATGCTACCCCTTATTTAAATAAATTGAAGAAAGAAAAAATGCTTAGTAACATTTGCTATGGAAAAGGTAAGAGGTCAGATTCTTATGAAGAACAAACTGAATTTGGTGAAACTATGAAAATACTTTTCCAGTCCTTTATGTACTTTGATGATTTTACCAAAAGCTGTTACGGAGTGTAAAATGCTTCTGTGCCCTCTTCCACTTTGTCACGATAGAGTGCACTGACAGTTTCTTGTGCAAGTGACTGTTGTATGTATTTTGAGCTAAGAATTCAAAACTGTGATATTTTATTTACTTCATATACATGGAAAGAGGAAGTTTTGTAGAGTGGTGTCCTCTCCCTCTCCCTGCCAGGACTTCATTTTATATAGACAAACATCCTAATAGTCACTGAAAAGTTATTGTACTTAAGGAGAAAAAAGGGGGGTTTTGTGAGTTTTGGGGTTTTTTTTAAAATGGAAATGAAATTCACAACCAGTTAATGTCTGTTTTATTTTAATCTATTTTATTCCCTTACTGATCACCACCCTTCCACCCTCTTCCCTGTCCATACCCAATGGTCAATGGCTTAGCTGCAAAAATTGGTGATGGATGGAGAAAAAGAGAATAGAGACCAATGGTAAATCTAAATATGTAAATGCATTTCAAAAGTGACATCCTTGACATTAAATCTGCAAAAGAGCCTCAATCATTCTTCGTATCATGCTGTTGCCCAGCATCCTACCTAAGCCTATTACTGCTCATACTTGCTGCCAGCATATTCATTAGCTCTTTAATCTTTTAATTCCTGTGTGACAGGGAAATAATGTTTGGCTGTAATTATGTATGTTCATGTAGGTTGTATGCCCATGCAACCCAAATTTTATTTCTGTTCTTCCTTTTGTTGTTGCTGTGCTTCTCCTCCTGCATCTTTACAAAGGGTACCGTGGTGCTACTCAAAAACCTTCTGATACTGAGTCCTGGCACTGGGCAAACAGATGTGGGAAGTGCTGACTACACCTTTACTCCTTGTGTTTTCTTGAGCTGTGTACTGCATTTGTCCACATCTGGACATAGACATGACTTGTGCTCTCATGGCCAACCAAATGGGCTTTTTTTTGTATTTAATTCTGAAATGCAACCAGATTGTGGTTGCCTTTCTGTGAGACAGGATGTCTGTGATGGTGTGCCAACAGCCTCTATGGATGGATGGATTTGAATGTTCCTTTACTGGCCGAGCTCTTCACACCTTTCTCCCATGCAAAGATTAAAAACATCTATTTGGAAAGTGATTTTGCTGTGGCAGCCTCATGACAGCCCATTCCATTTCCCTGAATCTCTAATACTTCATTACAAAGAAGACACCTGCTTGCTAAGGAGCAAAGGCCAAAAATGTGATTGGGAGAATCTGGTCAGCAAAACTGTTTAAAGGAAAACTTTATTTTCTGGAGGAGCCAATGTGATTCTCAGTGTGTGTGGAAATGGATACAGACAGGGCACGGGAGGTAATGGAATGTGTGAATGAGACATAAAAATGATGTGTGAAACAAACAGCAAAACACAAATGTTTCCATGGGTGCCACCATGGCCATTCAGAGTTGAACTGTAATGACCTGGATGCTGCTTGACCTTTTCCAGAGCATAAGGAGTACTTTGGGATGTTGTATGAGCTCTCAGCAGTTTCAGAGCCGACTGTTGCACCATGCAAGCTGGCAACATGCTGGAGGACTTCATGGTTGTATGGAGTGCTCACTGTTTTGTGTGGTTTTCCAGTCTTAGCCCCTGGAGTGTGCCATGTGTGCTCCTGGAGCATGTGGCCAACACCGGGATCACAGTGGGATCGGGTGCTCTTCTCCTCCCAGCAAAACCTGCTCTTGAGGGAAGCCCCACTCTTGAAAAGCTGCTCTGAGCATGCGATGTAGCCACCAAAAAACCTCCACTGTTACAAATCTCTGAAGGTCAGCTGTATGTGCTCCAGTTCCCTGACTGTGCTGGGCTGTTGTGGCTGTGCTGTGCTCTGCACACGCTGCTGGGTTGAGAAGAGTTAGTTAATTGCTGGGTCACAAATAAGACTGCTCAGGCCTGACCTTGCTGGAGTCACCTCCAGTGTAGAGACCACAAACCTCCATTAACGATGTCCATTTTAGATTGACCAACAGATGGCACCATCAGTCTCCTTTTCTCCTGTGGCTCAGAAACGACTCCTCATGCAAACTCTTGTCCAGACCTCTCTAGTGCTAAATCCAGTAATTGCTTTCTAATTAATATTTCATTTGAATTCCTAGTGTCTTATAATAATGCTTAAAATCCGTGCATGCCTACATGTGCAGTGAAACAAATTATAAGGATACATATTCATAATTTAACCTGTAATGTTCCTGCTAGTGTATTAAATGACTCTTGATTTTCAAGGAGTTTCTAAGTGAATGCTGAATTTGAATAATTTAAGTAGAAAAGGCACAGATGCACACAGTAGTGAAGAGGTAAAATGCAGTTTGAAAATTGGTGTAACAAGCTGAATTGCGTAAGAAGCATGCCGCACTGATTTCTGGAAGTTCTACCTTTCTCTTCTCTCAGATTTACAGTAAGTTTTTGTTGTATTCTGCAGCTTTAAGATACTTCCTCAGGATCTGTAGAGAACCTCATCAACTGATGAAAATAATGACATAGCAGCTGCCTTCTCCTGTATTATCTGGATTGCTAATTAAATTTTCAGAATGAGACACTGCTGAGAATGTGTCAGGAATAAGATCTGCCTGGACACAGAGAAAACAAAAAGTCACAAGAAAAGAAAGTTCAACACAGAGTTTAAAGGAACCATCATATACTTTTGGAGGGATGGATGTTAAACCATGCAGACATCCAGCTTTGATGAGGTAGTGTGGAAGAGAGAGAAAGCTGAGGCTGTGCTGTGTCTACCATCCTTGCAATGCAAAGGGTTTTTTACTTCTGTTTAATTGGAATTTCCTGTACTTCAATTTGTGCTACTGAGAGGTGTCTGCCTCCATCACCTCATTTATACATACTGATAATATCCCCCTTGAGCCTTCTGCAGCCTGAACAGTCCCAGCCTCTCTTCATAGGAGAGATGCTCCAGTCTTTTAGTCATCTTTCCTGGACTTGAGCTATATGTGGGAAGCACATATTTTTGTTCTGAAAGGCCAGCCATGGTATAAAGATGTTTATCAGCCTGAGTGCTTTGGAGAGCCCAAGGTTGTCTTCCCTATGTGATCCACCTGTAACTTGTGCAAAGCACTTCTAAATTACTACTACTGAATTGCTTGGCTTCACCAGTTGTTGACTGATTATGTACAAAAATATGTGACTAAATAAAATATCAGTAAAATTTGGAACCAGGATTTTATTTTTTTTTCCTCATAGGAGAATAGCAGTATCACTCCAAATTTTTTGTGGTGACTGAATACAAACCCAAGCTTAACTTGCAGAGCATCAATGTAAACTCTGCTGTTAGGATGCCAAAAGCAGAGAGAGAGTGTCTAATAGCAAATGTAAAGTGAACTTCCTTTACACTCAAGGCTTTTTTTCCCAGAGGTATTTTTATCACCACAGGTATTTAATTTATGCTTTAATTAAGCCATATGATTGTAAGTGCTTGTCATTGAGGATATGTAGCTGGGTAGTTAGAATGATAGTGTAAGGGATAATTAGAGAATATAAAAAGTGGCTAAAAATGAGTCTGTTGTGGTGCAGCTGAATTCTGCTCAGCTGCTCTGCTTTCCCCACCTCACTGAGTGCTTAAGTCACTGGCTTGCTGTCCATTCACACTACATTGCTTTAAACTGGATTAGGGAAGAGTTTAAAGTGAAAACTTAATAAGATGGAAATCCAGCAGGGATGTGAAAGGAGGAACAGCAACCAGAACACCATGCAAAGCCTCTCGTGGATCATAATGGTGTGTGTTTCACGACAGACGAATCTTTCCTTAGCAGAAGTGAAATAAATGTATTGTTCCATAATAAATCCTGTTTAGAGATCCCCAAGGCCTGTGTCAACATGCTGCTTAAGCATATGTTCAAATGCAGTCTGATTTCATGAAGTACTTCAGCTCTAGTGAGGCTGGGTTATGTGCAAGCAAAGGTTGAAAAGTCAAAACCTGTTAATAAATACTCACTTTATTAATCTAAGATTTGCTAGCCCTTTGCCATTGATGCTTTGCTTAGATAGGGTTTCATTAAAAATTGTAGATATTTTGTTTGACTTGAATTTAAGCTGCTGGAAATCATCAATAGAGTAGGGACAAATTATTCTTCATTTTTGGTTTGATTTCAAAGACTCAATGAAAGTTGATAGAATTTTTCCTTTTAGTCAACAGGGAGCAGCATCAAGCCTTTGCATTCTCAAAAGTTTTCCTGAAAGCCTTAGATTTCCTTCAGCACACACATAATTATAATTTGAGTCCCTAAGAACACCATTAAAGAAGTCCAAAAGGAGTGAATGTGAATCCAAACTTTTATGCACAGTTCTGAAATCCAGCACTTCTTAATGATGCTGTTCATGGAATGAAAAGCTAATGGTCAGAGTGAAAATTCAGAAAAAGAAACACCATTTCTAAAATCTAGGGGGAAAAAAAAAAAGGCAACTCAAATTTTGCAACTCCCAGCATATTCTGCAGGTTTGTGAGGTGTCCTTGATTTTTATGTCATAGTTCTTTTCTTTAATCAGACCTTTTGAAAAGGAAAGAAGCCAGCAGTTCTCTTGCATGCACTTCTTTACTATTTGGGGATATATTGGGAGAAAAAAGTTGCAGCTACTTCTGTTCCTCTGAATCTAAAGGAAAGTTTTTGAGTTCAGGAGTTGCTTTATAACACCAGGAAGGCACTTGTATCTTTCTGATTAACTGCTCTGAGTCTTACATGAACTTCATTCTCTATTGATTTATGGTGAGTACAGATAATTCTATGGGATACAAAATACTGTATCTTAAATTGTGTGCTGGAACTTTACTATAAATTTGTTGTCCAAGATGTTTCCTTTTCATAATTAAATTGCAGTACCTAGTTTTATTGCTGTTCCCAGGGATAAATCTCTGATCTGAGAGCTTTCACACTCCATATCTTTATTGCTCTCATTTTTATTACAGGTAAGGGATTATTTTTTACTATCTTCTTCATGATCTTGACAGAAACTTAACATATATTGGTCTGTTCCCTCTAATTTATTCATTGAGTGGAGAAATCTTGTATTAATAAGCTTTATACATATTGCCCCCTACTCCTGTGTTCTCTTCATCTTATGTGCAGGTACTATCTGATTTTCTATATATATTTTTTAAGCTTGTTGGTCTCTGTTTTTTTAGGACCCCCATCGTGCTGGGAATGTACGTGACATAGTAACAAAGTCAGAAATTCTGGAAGGCAGAAAATCAGGCTTGTGTTTCAGTGATAGCAGCAAACCCTGGATCCCCCTTTTGGAATTACTGTCTAGAACATTTGGGGTTTTCTTGGAAGGCAGAGAAAACACTAAACTCTTTTAGTTTAGAGCTTTTCCAGAGAGGAACTTGAGTGGCTGAAACATCTGTGAAAATGCCATTGATAGTCTTGTCTTTAAAATAAAATGAAGCTCCAGGTGTGAGAATTGGAACAGAAGATGAAAGCAACTCACAAGAATTATAAGCAGTGTAAAATCTAATTGCAGCATTTAACATTTATGCTGTAATGTCATAAATGTCAACCAATGGTGCCTTCAGCAGAGATTAAATGGCTTCACTTCACCAGTGGGACAGGGATAAGTAGTAATAATTCCAGTTGTTCCTTGTGCACAGCTGTCCCAAGATCTCTTTTGGCAAAGAGTCCTACCTTTGCTACCTTTGAAATTCTTCTTTTGGGATTTGTCAGAATGTTACCCAGGATTTATGTAAATTGGAGAGCCAAGGTGTTGCCATGGCAATCTCAGCTGTTTATAGCTTTTTTAAAATATATATAAGCACCATTTGTTGTGGCACTGTTTCTAAAAATTTGAAAATTTGTATTAGTAAGGGATAAATATGTGATGGAGGGTTCTATCTGCTTTTACAGGAAAGGAAAGAATAAATGAAATCTTTTTTCTCAAACACCTTAGATTGTATAAACAAAGGTCAGAATGAAGCCTGGATTGCACCTTAAACTCTGCAATTTTGTGCATTGAAGTATGGTAATATTCTAGTGCGTCAAGCTCCTGGCCAGACTTTGTTGGGTTGGATCACATTTATGGAGTTGGAGATGCTCCTTCTGGTGGCTCTTGCATCATTTGGCATTTCTACATTTTCAAAAGCTGTTCTTGGTGTATTCTGTTGGATAAAACGCTGGCAAATGTTGGTTGAAAGGATTTTTGAAATGCAGCGATGTATTTCAATTTACATTTAGCCAACGGTGCTTAGTGGGCTCTCTCAAAGGTGCTTTGGCAATCGTGCATAGACTTTTTTATAAATTTACCTGCACATCTCAAACACAGCCTTTGACCCCTGAAAATCAAGTTGACCATCTCTTGACAGAGGTTGCTAACATTGCTGGAGTTTAAGAAAAGACTATCTTGCCCATCCTAAAGAAGTTATTATATATGTTATTTAATCTTTTAGCAAAATGAAAACATTATATTTATTTTATGTTGTGAAATAAAGGCAGAAGAAGATGCTTATCTTTTTGAATTACAATATATTTTATCACATTTTGTGATTGGGAAAAAAAAATGTTTCTAGAAGAAAGAAAACAAACCGAATCCACCTAAATTCCAGCAATAAAGGCTCTTAATGTCATCTTTGGTTTAGAGAGCTTTGGAGCTGAGGGTTTCATTCAGGCAAGACATTTTTATGCCTACAACAGTGACTGGGCATTTAGGAATATAGGGCTTGCAAGGAGGTTTTTCAGTATTTTGAAATAGTAATAGCATTTTCCTTTCCCCATTCCAAACAGTTGGATTCAGGATCATTAAAATATTGTCTCCGCAAGGTGTAACTTAAAAAGAAAGTGTAACAGATTATAAAAGTCATAGGAAGAATATTTTCAGGAATGTTCAAGTTAGCTTGAAAGAAACCTTAATTTCATATGCAAATGCAGGTGCCTGGAAGCAGTTTCAGGGATCAGTTTTTTCTAGTAAGTGATAGAAACACAATATCCAATGGCACCCAACTTTTGGGATAGATAGCCTTTGTAATCAGTCTCCCTCTTGTGATTTGATTATGATGATGTTAAAACTTTAATGGTGTTAACTTGTACTTTGTGGAAGCATTTATAAAACCAAATATTTTAAGCCCCCCCCCCAAATCTGTAAATGTTCTTTTCAGCTTGGATCGAAAGTTTTGTGATTTGGGTGTTTTCCCTAAAGGCTCAACCACTGGAATCAATAAATTGCACTGAGAACATAGTCTTTCATCAAAATTAAATATTGTAAGAATGTCTGCAGTCTGCCTTCTCAGAGGAGCTCTTTAAATATTGAATTGATTGTATTATGTTCATTCAAAAGTCAGAAGTGAAAAGTCAAAGCTAAAGAATCACAAATTTCATGACATTGAAAATTGTCTAAGAGTTTTGGAAGCCAGGTTGCTGTTTTTCCTTGAATTTCAAAATACTGTGATTCTGAACAACTAAACTACATCTGCTGAAAATAAAAACATGTTATGTTTTCAGTAACCAAGAAATTAACTGCTCTAGAAACTGCTCCAGCTAGTTTAGAAATGCTTATTGACCAAAAATTAATTTCTTTCCTGTTTTTGATGGAATTCTATGCCTTTACTTTCGGTCTTAATAAATGTGTGGGTTTTTGTTATCTGTCAAGCAAATGACAGTATTCCAAATTTAGGCTTTTCATGTGCTTGGTGCTTCTAACTATGGCCATTCAGAAATTAGATCTTGTTTCTGCTCCTTTTCCTCAGGGAAATTGGTCGCTTGGTCATACTATTATGATTTGAGAAACCAAAATCTATTAGTCTTTAAAAATCAGTTTGTTTTTTCAGGATGTTTTTGCATTTCTTAATGACAGAAACTTCCTTTTCGTGCAGCAAGAAATACACAGTTCTTAATGTTCTGATACAAAGTGTTAAGCATCAAGAAGTTCCTATCTTGTTAGGCTTATTTAAAAAGTCATGCCAGCTAGCAGTGATGTGCAGTTTCAGTCTGTAGTCTGGTTTTCTTATTGTCCTGGGACAGCAGAATAATCTTTTGCTTGGTTTTTTTTTATATACAAAACACTGTTAGCCTGATGCAACCTCTGCATTCCTGATGGTGAAGGGCCTGGAGGGGAAGCTGTGTCAGGAGCAGCTGAGGTCACTTGTTCTATTCAGCCTTGGGGAGACTGAAGGGAGATCTCATTGCAGTTCCAGCTTCTTCATGAGGGGAAGAGGAGGGGCAGTCACTGATCTCCTTGTGGGGACCAGGTACAGGATCCGAGGGATTGGCCTGAGGGTGTCAGGGCAGGTTCAGGTTGGATATCAGGAAAATGCTCTTCACCCAGAGGGTGGTTGGCACTGGAAGTGGTCACAGCACTAAGCCTGACAGACCTCAAGAGGTGTTTGGACAACACTCTCAGGAACATGGTGTGACTCCTGGGGTGTCCTGTGCAGGGCCAGGAGTTGGATTCAATGATCCTTGTGGGTCTCTTCCAACTCAGCATATTCTGTGATTCTCTGATCATGTCTGAGTCTCCTACCTCGTGTTTTCAGTCTATTGTTGACGTTAACGAATTTTGACAAAAAGTTAGATGTTTGAGATATATTTACAGTTTCCAGCTTAGCTTAACCTTAAGAAAAACGTGGACTGTTCCCAGAGAGAAGAGGCTGTGCATTGCTGCTTCCTCCCTTATGCTGCTCTCACAATCCTGTGCCTCTGTGGTCACCAGAGCCACCTGCAAACCTGGCTCAAAATGAATCATTTCTAGGCCAGCCCAACTCAGATGTGGATAAGTAAACTGACCATGTGGCCACAAGTTTCTTGTCAGGGACCAAAGAGTGACAACAAGCAAATAAGAGTGAGTTCTTGAGGACACTGGAGGGAGGAGGACAGGGAACTGGGGATTACCTGGTTCATTATCAGCCAGTTGTTAGACTGAGCCACAAATCTTTACAGGGTTCTGATTTACACACAAATTTACTTGGTTTTCAAAGCTTTGTGCACCGTGGTAGGAGCAAAGATAAAAATAGAGCTAGGGAAGCATCTCCAAGTACAAACTTCCCCCTTGTGTACTATAACTAGGAGATGAATTTTTATTGTTCCTTTTTCTATTACCTTCACATTATCACGTGGAACCAGCTCAGTGTGGCTTGTGTAGCAATAAGTTGCTCTGAACTGATGGCCTATTGTGCTTCAAGAAGGAAGGACAGTGTGGAGGAGGGATGAGGAGGAAAAAACTATAAAACAACCTTGTGCCTCAGTCTTATGTGAATTTTTCTTTAAATATGCTGTAGGCAGCATAGAAATGTTTCTCTTATGCTCAGTGTATAACTATGGGCATGAAAGCAGCCTAATTTAATTAAACAGGTTAGCAAATTAATTCAGGCTAACATTAGTCATTTAAACATTTAGCTTGGTTTTCCAGTGCACTCTCAGTGCACTTGCGGAAATAGAACTGTCTCTATAGTTTCAGAGATTGTAGAGACACTTCAGGTTCAATTTTGATTTAATAAGTCTTCCAGCAAAATGATAGCAGTAGAGTGGCAGAAAAAATTGCCTTACAAGGTGCCTTTCACTGATAACAAAGCATAAGCAGCCCTGACTTGCCTTATATAGAGATGTTAAATTTCCTTGTCCTATAAAGAGCTCCAGGTCTTCAGCCTCCATGGAAATGAATGTGTGCTTCCACTGCCTGACTACTCCTGTGAAAGGAGACCTCAGAAGGTAAAAAAATGTATTGTGTATTATAGAGTTTTTCCTTATGTTTAGGTACTCTGAATCCATCTCACAATAAAAACAAGTCCAAACTGATCCATTGTGGAAACTTCCAGACTGGAAGAACATGTGTTTTGAGGTGTGTGTTACTTTTAAAATAATGTTTTATTTTAAAATTCTTTCAAAAGTTTTTATTTTAAAAAGGAAAAAAAATCCCAATAACTGAAGGGTTATCGTTCATTTAGGGCACTGAAGAAATCCTTCTGGGTCATTGATACCTTTGGCATTTTGAAATTCATAGTTCTCTACCTTTTGTGGGAAACTTTTATGTGTTTTTGTGAAGGTCCACAAGCAAACATCTACCAGCCTTGCCCATGATACCTTCGCTGTTCTGCTTTTTCAGCTAAATCTGAGCCTACTGGAGGCAGCTGCCTAAAGGTACAGGTGAGGACCAAGATTATTTCTTTTCTATTGGCTTATTGTTGTTGAGGATGAGGTTGACAAATTCAGCTTAGCAAGCACTCTTCTTTGCTTGTGCACTGCTGGGAGGTATCCACACTAAACTGCTCCATTGAAGACAAATATTTCCATACATTTGGGCACTGATTGCTATGAACAAATGCCACACACAGCTCCTTCTGTTTCTTGTGATCCCAGTCAGAATCACCTGTACTCTCTTGTTCCCATGATGCTTAATGCTGTTTCAGAGCTTTCCTAGGGAGTTTATTGTGGTCACAGATATTTGTGGATAACTTTTAAATCTATTTATAGCTATGTGATGCTCTTAAAGTATTTGGAATTAGTATCTGCCATTTGTTAAGTGGTGACTAGGTCCAAAAACATTTTTGCTGTTGCATATCTAAGTGCTGCAAAGCAAATGAGAAAAGGTTTGCATGTGTTTGTCTTACAGACAAATAGAAAGAGAGAATTTCAAATATTCTTTTCTACTACTGCTGATGGGTAACACATGTTTCGTGTTTTCAAACTCCTGCATTCAGAAAAATAAGAGATCCTTGTCTTCTAAAAGTCGCATGCTTTGATTTAATGAGTAAGCAGAATACACAGCACAAATCAGTGAAAACCCAAAGTGCTGAGAGAACATGCAAGGAGGTGAAATAACCCCTGTATAAGACTTGGACATTTAGTAGGAATTAGATGCTGCATCAAGTAATTTATTAAGGCTCTTCTTTCATACCTAATGTCTGAAAACAACAAACTGCTCTGGGTCCTTGTGTAAAACATGGAAGTGTGCCTGTGCAGAATTGCAGAGGCACTTTTTACTTGGTATAGACTTTCACTTAGGAGTTTTACTGGTTTTTGAAGGCTCAGCAGTAACTGATTTTGTTGTCTTTAATAAGTTGCATGAGGGGACAGAATAAAGATTAAAATAATAAGAATGCTGTGACTCTGAAATTAGCATTAGAATAATTATTTTTTTAATCAAAATTCCTTTTTGCATCATTTTTCTGTACTTTCTCAGTACAAAGGAGATGAAGCTACAGGAGAGAATCCAGTAAAAAGCCACTTTGATTAAGAATCACCATTCTGTGATACTTCTTCTGTACCTGTGCTTTTGTGCCCTAAAATAAAATCCTGCACAAATTCACATTTAATCAGTGCCTCTGCAATTCCCTTGCCATCCTGCATGGTGACAAGCACATTAATAGCAAAACTTGATTTTCTTTGTGGCATCTTTTGGACTTACCTGGCATACCCTTGAAAATACTAATGAGTTGGATAATAGCAGCTTTTGGGGATCAGATCTCTGAAATTTGGTCACCTAGCATTAGTTACTTGATTGCAAAGGAAACAAGTAATAGGTCAACTGATTATTCTAAAATGGGCCTCAAAATGGTTGCTGAATAGAGCAAAACTATATCTGCAATTACTTGTGTGTGTAAAATTTTGCATCAAAAATATCCGTGATGAAAGTCAGACCTTTTAAAAAATGCTGTGAATTGACAGGCTATTGCACTAGAAATGAGAGCTCCTTAATGCAGTGTTGTATGGAGAGGAGAAAGTATAACTCACTCTGTCAAGCATTCTAATTTGCAGGTTCCTGTTCTATTATAATTAAGAGGTAGGAGTAATAAATAGAAGGGTAGCATTCCATGAAGGAAAGAAGATAGAAGAATAAATATATCACTTTTACTTCTTCTATAACTTCTCGATTTATTTCCTTTTATTTTGAGAGAGAGATTGTTAGTCTTGGTCACCCTCTAGCTCAGAGTTGATAAAATAATAAAGATAATATTGTTCCCATAGGTGCTATTACTACTTCCATATCACAGACATCACTAAGGAATTCCATCCTTTTTTATCCCCATAAATAATGTTTCAGACACAGGGATCTTGGGGTGGAGGGAGAAAAGAGATAGGGAGAAGGTTGGCCAGTGTTACTTTACTTTTGTTTAAGAATTTTACATACCTCCAGTTTGCTCAACGATAATTGAGAGGAAGAGATGTTGTGTACAGACTGAGACTAAAAAAATAAAGACTGGTAACATTTTCAGATGGACTGTGCGTGTTTATAAGTGAGAAGGCAGGGCAGGTATAATCTTAGATTAAGATTTTTGATGTATGAAGACATTTGAGGCATCAAGGCTGATACTGAGTTATATAAACATGCTGTGCATACAAGGGCTCATTATACAATGTGGAAACAATCTCTTGAAAGACAAACGGTGCAAAATTTTAGGATCCTATTTTGTATTCAGACTTTATTCTCTATATCCAATCTACTGATTTTATACCAAGAGCTCATCACCCTGTAAGTCCTGTCACTATATCCAATTTCTGGCTGTAGGTCTTAATCATGATGTCAACTCCCTCAAACTATTCAGCTATTGCACATGTAGAAAACAATGGGCTTTATTGGTAGTTATTCTCCACCAGATGAACATACAGCATGTTGGATAACTACCTACTCCTCCTAACTGAATGTGTTTGAAAGAGTTATATTCAGAATGTACTTTTTGCCCTCCTCTGCTGACAAATTGTTTAGCTGGGTGCTCGTCATAGCAAGCTGTCAGCCATATGGATGCCATTCAGCCATTTTTCCTCCTCTTGTGCTGTTGAGCAGGGCCCACACAGCCAAATGTCTGTGAGTCCTGAGATCCAGAGTGATTCAACAGAGCAGAGAGAAAGGCCACAATTTTCTCAAGTGGCAGCAGGCACCTGTGTCTCTGCTTTGCTCATCTTCCTGTCCAAAAAAAAAAATAAATTAACTTCCAAAGAACCCTCATGTACATAAATTTAAGTTCCTTCTGCTGGGCTGTACAGTTGCATCGCTGTCTGCTGTACTGATGTGGTTTTGCAGCTGTAACAGATGAGTAATATTAGATAAGATGGATGTAAAAATAAACTAAGAAGAAACGGCAGTTTCCAATAACCTTGGTCATGTTGCAACACGGAGGGGAAAAATAAAACACGCAAAAGTTGTCAGCTGGTGTAGAGACGCTGTTATTAAAATAGAAGTAGTATGGAAAAATCATGGCTCAGATGAGCTACTAAGAGGTTTTCAAGAAGCCATAAAAATGTGCAGTTATATTACACTAAATGTTAGTTTACCATTAGACTTCCTAACAGTAATAGCTCCTAACCAGCAAAATCTTCATAGGAACGTTTTCCTAAATGTGTCATCATTGGCTTAGTTATGCAGAATTGCCCAGGAAGCCAACATGATGGCTTTTTAAAGTTTAAAGGAGGGACAAAGGGACCTGCACCATCTCCCTTTTCCTTTGATATCATGGTCCTGGGTGCTCAGAGATTTAGATCCAGGGGCATAAAGGGAAAGGACTTGTGTAAAAACAAAACATTCTTTTGAATTTTCTCATTTGATTGCATTGGGCCTTGTCAGAAAATGTCAAGGAGAAACATCAACCTCAATTTGGTCCCTAATTCTGGGTCACATGGTCTAAACCCTCTTTGGGTTTTGGCCATCCATTGGCCTCCCTCATGACAATAGGAATATTTTAAACCATTCCAAATGATCACGGTTTTTCTGGGCTGCCCACGCTTTGCCATGGTTACGTGAAGAAGCAACTCCGTGACACATGGTTGGCATTTCTCACGTTTGTTTGTTTGTTCGAGCTCTGGGAGGGTTATCAGTGATCTACATCCAAGAGAGGAGGCTTGAGTTTACATCCCTGCAGCCCCCGGGCTGTTAATTTTAACCAGAGTTTGCACTTTGGATGTGTTTGGGGCGTGCCAGGGCGGGGGT
Organism: Sterrhoptilus dennistouni; assembly: GCA_013397095.1. NCBI lineage: Eukaryota > Metazoa > Chordata > Aves > Passeriformes > Zosteropidae > Sterrhoptilus > Sterrhoptilus dennistouni. The sequence continues at coordinate 1,409,260 of VWZU01001021.1, forward strand.
GGTACAGGGGGGATGTGCCACCAAACAGCAGGTGAAGGTGGCTCACTGCCATGGGAACCAGATCTCCTGTGGGGATGGGGGCAGAGATGTGTTGTGTGGTAGCTGCATTTATTTTTAAGATTGTTTGTGGCATGGAAATGTCACCCATGAAGGCTGTGGCTCAGAGAGGGCTGGCAATGACCTTGGCTTAAAGCGTTTCCAGCTCTGCGTTGGCCAGGATAACCCTCGCTGTGTTCCTGGCTGAAATGTTTTCCTCTGATACGTAATTATGTTAAAATTGGTGACCTTGTAGATAGACATTCTTGACAGCAATTTCATCCACTGGGCATTTCATTGGTGGATCCGGTCTGAAAAACTGGGCAGATGGTTTTGGTTCTTGTGAAAATTGAGGTCTGATCAAAGGCTGAGCCTCTTTTGTGTCCCCAGACTAAGCTTGTGTTGCCCTATAGCTCCCAAACCAAAATACTCTTCTGACCATCTTTAGCCTGACCCTTTCAGTTTCTTGAGTATTGGGGTTCAGAACAGGTAACTTATAAACATGACTTCTCCACACTGCAATGTCTCAGTTGTGACTCAAGCAGCAATGCTTGCATTGCAATAAAAGCTGCAAAGATTCCACTTAAGCGATGTTCTTATTTATGATTCTAATCAATCAGGAAGATTAAAATCAAATAATAGTTCTAAACTTGCCATGCACTTGTGCCAATTTGATAATTTCTCTTTGTGGAAGTGGATTTCCTCTCTCTTGCAGCCATTAAAGATGTCAATTGCAAGAGAGAAGAAAGTTAATATTTCCTAAGGGAAATATTCAATGGGAAATATTTTATCATTTAATTTTTAAATTTTTAATCATTACATTTTTTTTATCATTTAATTTTACTAGACAATGTGAATGGCCATTGAGAATCACCAGTAAGATATTTAACCACTGAAAAAAAGTGTTAGCTTGACTTAGTTTCTACCCAATTACACATTCGTTCAAAAGTGGATTCCATGAAAATGTAGAGAAAACATTGAAAAATAACATCAAATTTGTAAAACTTTAAAAAGTGTTCTTGAATTGCAACTTTCTTGCTCTGGTTCTACACCAGAGGAAGCATTATATGTGATCAGTAAACAGACATATTATGGTTACTGTATTTGCCCATTTTTTGAATTGACATCATCTTGCTACAGTTTTTACAGTAAAAAAGAAAAGTGAGTCTTGCTGAACTAATTTACCAGTTAGCTCACAAAGTTGTGTGAGATGGGTATTGAATTAATTGAATTGAAGGAATGTTCTTTACACCTGCAAGTGAGGAGGCTGCTGCCAAAACCTCAAAAGTATCCCTTCAATAAACTTTCAGTCTACATAATGAATTTTCCCAATGATGCTGGGGTTTGACCTATTAGACAAACAAGAACTGCTCAAGACGTTAAATCTAAGTTATGTTTTGAGAATTTTAATAGATTTTGTTAAAGTTAGAGCTTAATGTATGTTATCCTGCTTTAAATTTAATTTAAAATAAAATAAACAGACTCATTCTATAAGAAATATAAAATAACATAGTGTTTTATCAAATTAATTTATGCAGCTTTTGGAATGTTGAATTATCTGGTTTTGCACTTCATTATGTCTGCAGATTAAGTGGCATTAGACTAGGTTTTCTGTATCCTCTAAGCCAGAATTTTCAGTGAATATTTGTATCTATGAAAATACAGATGAAATCCTTGTTAGCAGGAGGAAATTATTTTCAGGTTTTTAGTGGGACCAGTAAGACCACACTATTGCTTTTCAAGTTACATGGAAGGATTTTCAGCCAAGGACACGACTGAAAGCTAAGGACCTATGGCAGAATTATCTGATTTTACTTGGCATTTGTTTAACTGTAGTGTGCATTGCTAAAGGCCATTTACTCTGACAAGAAATGTCAAATAAACCGGTAATAAATCAAAACAGGAGATGGAATGTAGTTCTCTTTCCTTTTTTCATACTTTGGCAAGGTAAGGAAGGGTTTATAGACTACTGAAATTCAAAGGATTGCTCACATATGGAAAAATATTTCATCATTGGGACAATTCTGTAAACTTAAGCCTCTGGAAGTGTTACAGAAGTTGTTCCTAATTACATACTTTAATGCTGTCTAACTAGTATTATGTATAGTCTTTTGTGTATGACTAGCAGTAACTATTTCTTTTAAATGAGCATTTCTCCCCCTTCTCTAGTTCTATAATACAGTCAAGCACGAGGCATGAGAAGATATATATATCTGATACACATGCCTTTTAAAATATGGTATATTTCCTTACTATAGACAGATCTTAAAATTGAAAATCTGGTAGTAAGTGGACTTACATTTATTAACCCTGAAGCTGATTGGTGCCTGCACTGGATGATAACCACTTTACATGAAGGAGAATTATTTTTTTTGATTGCTAAGTGTATTTTTTTTGAAAATTACTTATTACATTTTGTTGCCCTGCTTTCCTTTAGCAAAAAAATCTGTTTATCCAAGGACTAGAATAAGTATTTAGAAGTGGACTTTGTTTCTTTACCAAGAGGGCTGTGGGATTCAGTACAGGATAATTCACTGCTTTCACAATATCTTATTCATAGGGAGCAACATCCATATCAAGTTACAAAAGACGAGGCAAATGTATGTCATGGTTTTCACAACTGCTTAAAAATCATCAGCATTTTTAATCTGCTAATAAAACCCTGCATAGTTAAAAACCAGAGAGGAAGGATTAATACTGGTAGAACAGTTCAAACAAAGGTAAGAAGTTTTGGAAGTGAAAAGTCATTCCAGTCTCTAAGCAGAGAAAAACATTAACTTTATTTATAATGCAAAACTAAAGAGAATCCTTTAAAATGTATTGACGTAGTGAAACTCCATGGCAGCTTTGACTCATTTGTGTATTTTAATGGTGTTTTGGGTTGTTTGTGCCAAAAAAAGAAGGGAAATGCAGAGTAGTATAATACAATGTTTCAATGTTGGAAGGAATAGAAAATTGAAGTAATATTTAGATGAATATAGAATAATAGACTAACAAATGTCAATTAATATCATCTCAGTTTTTATATTTTGTTCTGTTTTTTGGACACTTACTCTTTGCTAAGCAATCATAGGCTTTTATCTCAGCTTTGTCATCTATTTCCATGTTGATTAATTTGTGTAGTCATCGAAATAATTTTTTAATTAAGTAATTTTTGTTTAAGATTGCAGAAAGGTAGTGGAGGCAAAAAAACCCAAGAAAACATTTTATTGCTAAAAAGCCAGTTCTGTTAATACATAGTTTTCATGATATATTTCCATTTGTTTTTAATTACTAAGTACATTTTCCTGAAAATTATGAACCCTTGTGGGTTAAAGGTTCCTGTGCTCCTGCTGCTTATTTCTTTCACACAGACATCCATCCCGGTTTCTGGCAACCAGACTATCTTTAAAGCAGCACATGGTAGCACTGCAAACTCTGAACACTGGCTTCAGTGAGAAACAAGATGCTTTTGAACAACAAAAGCCTGGCTCAAATCTTGAGGTGGTGGTAAATGGTTTAGTTCTGACTTGGGCCAGACATTCGGGTTTCCACTATCTGAGCAACTTATCTGTGTATATCTTCACATAAAAGGTCTGCAAAAACCATCAAGAGGTGAAAACTGAAATTACATAGTGGCAGAATCTCTGTAAATAATAAAATTTCAAGCTTGCCATACAGCATTCCTTTGGCTTTTGTGGTCGGCTTTGTACATATATTATAAATATAATGAGCATACGAGCTGGGTTTCAATGAGAGCAGTATCTGTGTTGCGTGAATTAACAGTATTTTTATCAGGACTGGATGAAGTCTTCATCTAAACAGGAATGCTGCTCAGCTGCATAGTTGTGACCATGTCATATGTGAGGGGAAAGTGTATTTTACTCAACAGTGCTAGTAAGGCTGGCAGGGAGAATTAAATCATCTTCATTCATCTCTAAGATCTATAAATAATATTTTCCAATTCTTATTCATGGTTTATATCTTTCTTTTGTATATATTCCTTCCTTAGGTACTGTGCTAATGTAGCAAAATTTTCAGGACAAAATGTTACGCAGTGTTAGGCAGACAGCTTCCCAACTTGGCACAGATGTCATCCCCATCTTTCAAGCTGTTTGTGGGGCAATCCTGTGACCTGGGTTGGGGTGCTGTCTGTGTTAAAATCAAACAGAATAGATGATTTGAAATTGTCACCTCACCAAATCCTACCCTGCCACAAAGTGACCATGCTTCAATGGGAATCTCATGTAGCACACCAGTACCATTAAAGGACAATTCAGGAGAGACCAGCCACATGGAGCTGTTTTACTCTTTATCAGCAGCCAGTTAATTTGTATCAAAAGCTGGCTAGATAGCTGGGAGTGTTGGGAAGCCTGTATGCTAATTGTCTTTAAAAATAAATGCATCAGAGCCACTGGGGCATTTCTGTTGTGGTTTTAGATTATTCATATAAATTACGAGGTTATCAAATGCGAATGTGAAATTGTCAGGCATATGCTCAAATATCATCTTCTTAAGCTGTGCAATTACTCAGGGTGTCATCTCAGTCTTCAAGCAACCAGAAACTTCTGCTTCTACATAAAACATCATCAAGGTATTATAAAGCCTTTGGCAATGGAGCACAATTAAAATACCTCAAGCAGTGAAACCCATTAATATAAAACAGGCAAAGTTCAAGAGAAATAGTCCGGGCGTGCCTCCTTGACAGTGACAGGAGCACAGAGCCCTTGCAGATTAAATCACCCTGCTGAGAAAACAGAATCTCTGCATTGCAATGTCTCCACTGCACTCCCAGAGCTGCTGCACTGAAAGATAATTTGGACACCTCTGTGTCCACCTACAGGCAGCAGTGGTCTGCCTTTTGTGAGTTCAAATCATACCAAGGCAGGAATAGTCGAGCATAAGACAGGTGTTTATGTTACCAGCTTCATCTGCAGCTGGGCTAGAGAGTCCTGTTCTCCTCCTGACTTCCTCTGATCCTGTGGCCAAGTCCTTACAGCACATCTGTAAGGGCACAACCAATTTGAGCAGCTTGGATGCAAGCTGCCTCTGTTCGGGAGCTCAATGAAGTTATTATGGGGCCAAACCCACTCAAAGGTGTCCTGCAGGACCAATAAAACCAAGGAAACATCCCCTCAGCCCACAATAATCATATCCTTTGAGATCAAGAATTCTCTGTCAACGTGCTGTGTAACAAAAACATTATACAGGCACCTTCTTAGCACTTATGCAGTGCTTTTATAGTAAACCTGTAATATGTTCATCTTTGCAGCATGAAAAGAATGAGATGCACTGCACCACAGTCAGTCAGCTTTCCTTGTATACAGTTTACTAAATTTTTTTCATAGGTGTTTTTTGAAAATAATAGTTAAAATAGTTCAGAATAGTCACATAGAAAAAAATATGTGCTGGAAACTTTCACTTAACTGTTATTGCATTTACACAATGCAGAGTTTACATTATGCACATAAAGAAAACATCTGCATTCTCTAATTATAGAATCTTTAATAAACACCAGCTTTGAACCATGACTTTCTTTCTATCCATACAGTCCCAGTGTACACAACTGCAAGACATTTCCCTGTGCTACCTTTGTGATGTCCCACAGGGGAGATGACCCCAAATGAGTACCAAATGAGTACCTCTGTGCAGATAAAGGTGGACTCTGGATACAGTTCCTTTTTAAACTCTACTGAAGTTGCCAGCTGTGAGGATTTCTGGATGGCAACATCCCATAGTTGGAAAGAGAAAAATTTAATTCATGTAAGCATGTAAAGAGCTCTTGGATGAAAATCACTGTCAGTCATTGCTTGCATGGCCTGTCCTTGAAAATGTCATCAATTTTCAGTGTTTTTATACATCACTACTGAGTTACTCATCTCTCAATTATTGTACTGCAACCTTAATAAAAGGGTGGACCATGTATTTTATCCCACTGTCATCCCACCTGATGACACTCTACTTTTCAAGAGGGCAGCATCTCTTCCCACCACAGCAGTCTTGAAAATATAGAACTATCAGTGCTGCTACTCTTTTTGCCAGGCAAGTAGAGCTACATATCCCTTTCTAGTGAAATTTTATCTTCTAACTTAGCATTAACCTTTCATTTTTTCTGCAAGAGGGGCCTGTCTGCTTTAGGCAATCCAGTTATTTTTAAAAATGATCAATCTAGCAATAATAATTATACTCATAAAGCTTCCTTGTGCTAGCCTTTGTCATTAACAGAAAAAATATGTTTTTACATATAAAGGTGTGATTATCTGTGCCAGGTGCTTTGAAATCTACATATAATATGTGCTATGCTTCCATACCAGAAGTTTTTATGATATGCTGAAGTACTTACTCAGGGTCTCTGGCATGATTTATTAGCTCGTTAAAATTCATAAGTGCCATTTCCTTGAAGTGATTACAAACTTTCTCATTAATACCTGTACAATCATCACCATAGGTATTACACACCAGATGACACTTGCCAAAATCATCTTGCCTCCTGCACCATCACCTGTCATGCTGCAGGCTCCAGACTTAGTGAATGCTAATTCACCATAGTGAATGCTCTGGAAGCTGCCTCTTGCATCATGATTCCTTGTGCCCCTGGCTGAGGGCTCATATCCCCACTCATGCCCTGCAAACTGCTTTTTAGTGGTCACTGTACAGGTTTTGGCTCTCAAATTCATCAAGTAATGCCTACCTGTCTATTCCAACATAAAGGTATTTTATTTGCAGAGTGTGGAGACTGACTTGCTAAATAAGCAGTATAATAAATGAATGCTTGAAACAATATGGCAACGATTTGAATGGCTCAAAACTTCTCTGATGGTTTGTATGCAATCTGTGTGGGAAATGGCTTTTACAGCTTCACTGAAGGCTTATGTTTGCTCTAAGGCTCTCACTGTTTGTCTCAAAATAAACTCAAGTGAAGAAACTCATCTTCCAGCACGTTTCTAGAAATCTGCATTGGTTGTGCTCCTGTGTCTTCTTTTTCATGTATTGCTCCTTCATAGAGCCCTTGTCTTGCAGGTTTCACTTTCAAAGCTGGAGACCAGACTGCCTGCAGCAATGGAATTTATTCCCTGCTTCCTAACCTGAGCAGGGGCAGAGGTAAGGAGGAGGGGAAAAATGCTTCTGGCTAATCCCTGTGAATTATAAACTTTTTTTTTGTAACATTCTGAGTTTGGTTTGACTGAAATCTGTTGTTTGGGTTGCAATTTGTTTTGACTGTATAAAAAACAATTATTATAATGCTTAGATTTGTGAAAGTGAATAGGAAACTTCCACACATCGTTTAAAGTGTGTCATTTTAATGTTATGCTTGGATGATTTCAATTTGGTAAAAACACTGATGCTTAGCAAGTAGAACAGGGAGTAGAGGATAAAGGACAGGGAGTGAATGCTTTGTTATTATGTCATTATGTCCTGGATCCTACAGGGAGGATGACCCCAAGCCCTGAACTGCATTTAGCTGGACAGGAACTGTTTGGAAATGTCTGGTGGCCAAACAGATGCCCGTGGCAGGGCAGCATTAAACGTCTGAGATTTGGAGAGCATTAAACATACAAATATTCACAGGGCCTGTGCCCTAGGAGGCCTCAGGCTGGAGGAATGTTTGGTCAAAGTAGTCCCTTGCCAGCTTCTTTTCAAGTGCTGTTCACACAGGCAGGGAGCAAGTGAGCTGTGCACATGAACCAAATCTTTGCTTTACTGACAAGCCAGGCATGCTCCAGCAGACCCCTGGAACCATCCCATGCACTGAGAAAATCCATGGTAAATCAGGACTTGCTGTGTGTGCAGGGCAGGCATGGACATACCTCATGAAAGAAGGCACTCAGGACCCTAAGTGGCCCTGTGTTTGCAAAAGCCAGTCCACAGAGGGCTGCATGTGAGAGGTACTGGTTACATTATACTCCTCCCCATGTCAAAAGGCAGCTGTGTTGTTGCTCTCCCAAGAGACAGCTGAGTTCTTGTGCATTGGAAAAATCAGCTGTGAAATGACTGAGAAAAATTTTGTTGTGTTTCCCAAAGAAAAAAGAGAGGCGTGCTTATACAGTATAAGTGTGCTTACAGACTGACTGAATCCAGCACTTGGCAGGACTTGTTCTTGATGCAGAGTTGCATTTTGACAAGAAATTCTGTTGTTGAAGGGAACATTTAATTTCTTTAAAGAAATTTTTCCTTATGATTAGGTTATCATTGACTAGGTTATGATCAGCTGTATGAAAACACAGCCTGTGATATGTCAGGCAAGGTAGAAAATTTTGCTCTCTTCCCCGCAAACAGACAGCTCCTGTCATTGTCATCGGGTAAGTAAGGTACACACACACCACAGGGAGGCAAGATTCCTGAGCTAATCTTGAATCTGCAGCTGATGTTCTTGACTTCTTAGAAGATTCCTCACATCTCCTGGATTCTGTAAAACAGAGAGTGATAACATGTGATAGACTCTGATCTTGTGGATTTAAATGTTTTTTCTTCTGCCAAATCCTTTAACATCTTCTTTGTTTTATGGAGTAAATATACTACCTAACTTCTTTAAAACCACAGCCAGCTGACAGGTTATATTCCTGCCAGTGTTAGTCACTTGCCTGACTTATAACATGACTTATTGCTCTTCTGACTGATCTCCTCTTATGTGCCACTTTACCTGAATTCCTGTTCTGAAATTGCCATTAGTGCTTAGGTAATAAAAGCACAGCATCCTGTACATACTTCAGTACTTCACATCACTCAAGAATCTACCTGTCGGGGTTATCATCCTTCTCAGTAGCTTTTCTACAGATAAAATTAGCAACATGACAGAGGCTTTTATCAACAATTAGCTTATTGTAGAACATATTTCATATACCAAGAAATGCGCTGTGTGCCATTTTGGAAAGGTATTGTGGTTTCATAACACCCTGTCAGCATGTAGGCACTGCAGTGAGGAGCACACGATTCTGACTTTGCTCTGACTTTGTGCTGGAATGGCTCCATTGCTTCAAAGATGCAGAAGTGAAATCACAGTCAGGTCCAGCAGAGTAGCAGAGATGAGCTGATGGGCAAAGCAGAAACTGTGAGAGATTGGACAGTTAATGGTTAATGACTCAAAACATTCTGGACGTCGTTGGGGGCTATAAAAATTCTCAAATCTGCAGGTAAATTTTAATTCCTCTTCCTTGTCTGTAAATGTGTTTGTAGGCCTAAAGTTTTTTGTCCGGCAGAGTTGTTTGGTTCCAAGTGTCCTCTTCACCCAGTACCAGGAAAGTAACGAGCACACAGTACCAAACACCACTCTGCTGCTCCCATGATGTTGCTGCTGCTCACGTAGCTTTTCCCAAATTAGCTTTTGACTAATTGCTGGGTCCCTCTGAGAAAATAGCTGCTACTGCACAGAACCTAGTGCAGCTGCCAGGGAGGTTTGGTTCCTCTCCAGCTGAGATCCACTGTAGCTACACAGCTCTTACCACCTGACCTACTTAAATCAGTTCGGGCAGAGTTACTTAAGCTGCACTTGAGCCTTTCTGTTTAGGGTAGATGAAGTCCCAGGTCCAAGTGTCTGTCATTGCTGTGGAAACCACAGTGTTATCCACATGCTCATAAGTTTCCACGCAATTATTTGCATGATTTCCTGTCTGTAGTGTGACTAGTGTTAAGTCTTAGTTAATGAGATGGTTACACATTGGCACCTGTTCACAGGTATTACCTTTTTTTTTAGAAATATAAAGGCTTGCTTCCCTAAACATAGTTTTTGAATTTTGTAAAGAATAATGATGTTTTATATAGTAAGTTTTTACCTACTATTCCTCCTCTATCTTGGCTAATTCATGGAGTCTTGTAGACCTCATGAGAAGGAACAAAACACTGCCATGAAGGTTTTGAACATAAAGTCTGACAGAGCTTTTGACATAAGTCTGCTCACATCCTGAGATTAATTCCTTTCCTGCTGTCCCAGAGTCAAAACTTTTGGGTTTAGGGAAATCAAGGGAACATTCCTGCCTGTTCCTCTTATTATCCATTTATGGACCTGCTGTCCATAATTGTGTGCAGCTGCTTTTTGAGCCTATTGATACTCTTTGCCATCACAAACTCCCATGGCGAGTCTGGAATGGAAAAAATCAGCTTAAATACCATAGTTGCACAGAGATAAGCAAGCTTTTCAAATATCTTATAAAAGGGAATTTCTACCATAAATATATGTCAATTACTTGACTCTTTAGTGTAGCAGATATCCACAAAAAACATGAAAAATAAGTAAAGGAGAGTGATACTTCTCTCTCATAAGACACTGAATGCCAAGAAAGGCAGAAGTGGGCCACATAAAGATGAGTCATGGATTTCATCCAGTCACCTCTTTCCAATGCTCACCTTGCTGCTTAAGGTAGATGATAAGCAGAGGGAACACGTATAATACTACCACTACTTTTCCAGCCCTTTTCCAAAGGTTTCAGTGATTTGCAATTCAAAGATCCCAAAATCTTTGGGTTTAATAGAAACTTGCCATGATCTCCCTTCACAAAGTTCTCTAGCTGCTTTTTGAATCCCTACAATCTCAGCTTCCAAAACATTTTGTGACAGCCTGTTCCCTTCATAGGAATTCTGAAGTTCTGATATTTGCACCGAGTTGCTTGTGAGCACCTTGTGTGCATGTGGAGAACTGCACAGATAAGTGCACAGCTATTTTGAGCAACAAATTCAAAGTGTGTTTATGAGCTGTGAACAGAAAATAGGGTTTGATTTGTTTTGATTTATTCATTTGAATTTTTTAGTAGCGCTATTGGCATGATATGCATGGACATGCTGCCTAGTTCCTGACTATAATAATGGAACACAAACAAAAGAATGAATGGTGTATGTAACCAGGCAGGTTATATAAGTTATGGGCTTACATAATTACACATATATGTGGAATCAAAGATCATTTTTATAGTCACAGCAGTTAGTCTGAGTGGATCCAAAGCTATAGGAGTACAAATAAACTTCTGAAAAAAACAGTCCCTGTTCAGTTGGACTCATGAAAATGTGATGTGTTAAACAAAGCCTGCTTCCTGCTGTAGTCCATGGTGTGGCCTACCTGTGAAAGCCAGGCCTGAGCCTTCAGTCCCAGCACTGAGCTGGAGCCTGTAGGAAAAGATGGGCTCTTGGAGGAGTGGGGAAGGTTTGTAAACAGCTGAAGTGGAGCTTTCTGGGTTTAATGTGTTCCATAACCAGTTCAAACTGAAAACCCCAGATGTCAGAGTTACACAACAGCTCCTTCAGGAAAGCAGCCTCGAGTTTTCAGTGGGCTTTATAATAAAGAGCATGCACGAAATGCTCACCCACAGACAGTGAAGTGCTTGCTTTGCCAGCAGTACTCACCCACCATCGACTCTCAGCTCATCCTTTCACAGGGGGAGAGAGGGATCTTCATCCCTAATGCATGTTTTTACATTACCCTTATGTCGCTGTGCGTGGGTTGTGTATAGCAGACTTAATGCAGCAATTTGTAGACCTGCATCAATTTAGTGCCTTTTTTTTGTTCTTAAAGAAATGCTGTATTGAATGAAAGTTTGAGGCTTTTTTTTCCACCTGTGCTAAGGTTGAGTACTTTGAATGAAAGAGGGTTTATTTTGAAACTTAGAGAAGTCTGGCATTTTCTATTCATACCCGTATCTTCATATCCCTGTGGTGTTCAATTACATCTAATCTATTTTAGCCACCTACCATAGGATGTGAGTAGCTACATCCTACAAGCAACCATTTCTCCCCTCCTCTGAAGGGAGTCAAGACTGCAATCTCTTGTACTGAAGCTGTTTAAAGAACCTCACGTCAGCTGTCTTGGTTTTAAACATTCAGCATTTCTGAAATTTTCTTATGGAGCTCTGCAAATTTAGTGTTTCTAGTGGTCAGGACTCTTCCACATGGCACTGGTTTTTGGCAGAGTATTCTTTTTTACCATGTTATGGGGATATAACAGCACTGCTAGTCATTTTGCTGCCTTGCAATGACTGAATTTAAAACCTTCAGTCTTTTGAGCAGAAAGTTGTTTTCATCCTGCGGAACGACTTAAAAAGCCAGCGCTGACCCCCTTCAAACTGCCTGGAAGGGTTTGGCACAGTCAGGGGTTAGCTGAGCACTGTCTCACCTTCCTTGCTTTTTATTTCTCATTGGCTTTTCTTTCCCCCTCTTTGACTCTCAAAAGACAAAAGTTACTCAAGGTGTTCCACCTCTCATTCTCACACCTCAGTGTTTACCTGTACCTGACCTCTGCCTCACTAAATAAAAACTAAATAAATACTAAATAAATACTAAATAAATAAATCAGCAAAAATCTTCTCACGAGGACTGTCTGTGATTGCTGACTCATCTCCCCTGGAGTGCTGTAAGAGGATTTTAATAGGTTTTTTCCCCCTATCAGAGCTTGGTCAGTAAGGCTTGACACAATATTCCCATTAATGGGGTGTCTGACTGTTTCATAGACTTCTTTTTCATTTTACTTGGTGTAACATCCTAAAAAATGAGAAGACACATCAGATGCTGATTTGAACTTCTTATGTAATTATTTCTTACACATTTATTATTTATGCCAGTAGTCTTATAATCTTGCCTTACTTTGCCAAAGAACATGAAAAATATAAAGAAATGCAAGTTCTGTTTCCGCAAGTCTGAGGAACAGTTCATTGACTGATGATTTCTTAGGTGACTTTTCACTTTCCACGTTTGATCAGTGGCCTGGGTTCAGAGAGGGAAGAGCAGAAGAATCTAAAAGCTGTCCCTAGCTAGCAGCAAACCTTGATGTAACAACATAGGAGGAAAAAAAACATAGCTGGGGCCTGTTCCTGCAGCTGTTTAAGCAGGTGAGGAGGTGCAGTAACTCCTCCAGAGGCTTTCTGAGCACTTTGTTGGTGTGTGTTGGTGTGAGGCTATTCACTGGGGTTCTCCACAGCTTACTGGGTCCTACTCCATGCTCATATATCAAAAGAAACAACACAGCAGGGTGAAACCTCCCCTGGAGGTTTCATGGCAAAAAGTCAGAAAAAGCCTGGGTAGCCCATTAACTTCACATTTTTAGTATAATGAAAGGGCTTCCATTTATTGCAGGATCAAAACCTTGTACTGTATCAACAAAATCCTATCCATTGAACTGAAAATGTCACTCATTTAGGGACTGAATTTGAGTTGAGTCTGTCAGTTATACAGGGATGATGCAGAGGTTGATGCAGAGTTGCAGAGTTGATGCTGTTCCATGTGTTTAATGTCTCAATACCTTGTGTGCTTAGAACAAAATCATTTCTTTGTACTTGCAGAGATGAGAAGCTATTAATCAGTCTCTAGCACAACCCAAAATGTGAGCCTGGCTGAGGATTTCCTAAGTTATCCTGGCTGCCACTAGGAAAACCACAAATGCTTTACCTGTTTTCAACAAGTTTTAGTTATTCCATCATCTCTGTTTCCTACTTCAAATTGGAGCTAATATAACATAGGCAATAAAATTTAAAAGCAAAGTCATTTTTCTTCCTAATGAGACCGATCATTTTTCTGTATAGAGTTGCCTTCAGTGTCCTTGATGCAGGAATGTAAAATGTTTCTTTTGGGTTTAGCTCAGCACTGTGATATCCTGATGGTTGGTGCTTTAGCCTGGTGGTCAGGACCCTCTTCTCTGAAGGAGACTTGTGACAGCAGATGACACTGGTGAAAGCCTGAAAGGATTGAGAAACGTGGTGAATTGTTCATTCTGCTCCCTCCAAATGTTATGCCTTTTCCCCAGGATTCTTGGTGATTGAAATGCAGGAAGAAATAGATCAGTGAACTACATTTTATTCCAGAGGCTCTGTTGGCAAGGTCCAAATGGTCCCTGCATGAAAACCGTCCAGATATTCTTGCTCTGACTGAATTGGCAGTATTTCTTAGCTGGAGTCGAGATACAAGTAGGCTCTAATTCACTTTTGGTTTTGGACAGCAAGTGCCTCTCCATGCTGGGGCAAGGTAAATGCTCCAGCATGTTTTGAGAGCACAGTCCTTATGCTGAGTGTGTCCTCTTCCATCCCCTGTCATATGGGAGGATCCTACACCAGGGCAAACAAACTGAGTTTGTTGCTATTACATAGTTTTCTGGTGACTCCATGATTTGTCATGAGCTTTCTCTCATAGTTTTTCTCGTATGGCGAGAGCTGTTTAATATAACTGCAAGAGTGACTGGACTGTGGCAAAGAGCACATAGAGCTTGCACCAGAGGGTGTTTTAAAAGAATTGATTTTTCCATGAGCTCCTAAAGGTAGTGAGGACTTACTTGGCTCTGACTTTAAATGAGTAATTCTTGTCTTTTGTAATAATTTTCTGATAAGCTACAGTCTCATTCAGTTAGCATGGTGAACTCTATTATTTGAAGATTCAAGTTCCATCTAAATTATGCTAAATACATGAAAATAGCATCCTCTCCTTATCAGCATGTAGGTGTTGTTTTGGTTTTTTTTCATAATTTGTGTGAAATAAAAATAGAAGGTAAAAGAAGTGACAGAATTAATGTAGTACATAACTCTGGAGGCATTGCTATCTGGCAGGACATATCCTAATGAAATCATTATTCAAAGGAAACCTTGCTCCCAGTTACAGAATGAATATGAAAATGATAGATTAATATGCTTAAAAGAAAAGTAGATAAATAGATAGAAGGCATGATTGAATAAAATCTTGGGTAGTTTGCATTTCATTTAGTACTTATAAATCCACATTATAGATGCCTAGCAGAGACTTGGGTAGTTTTCTCTGGGCTTTCCGTCACTAAGTCATCACAGTGGATTTCTCTGCTGCACCCCTGATTGATATTGTATCACTGACTGTCCTGTAGCAACTACTCCCCAGCAATTTGGCATGTCCTTATCACTCACTTTTAATCAGATAAGATATTTTCTTCAGCACTGGCTCTTATCCTCAGTAGGCTTTCTTAAGCTTGCATGGATGTTACTGACAGCTGAATGAGGCCCAGTGTGGTTATAGAGGTGCCTCCTTAAAAAAAATAAATTATTGCAATGTACAATAAAACTTACTCATAGTTTCAGTATTTAAGGGACTTTTTTATGATCACATTTGATGGGATCCATCAGGAATTCAGATTTATTTCAACCAAAGTGACTTTATCTACCTATGTCAAAGAAGGTGCAGACTCGTTTTCGAATTCTGTCTCCTCCTGGAATTCAGGCTGTCTTATCAAGACTGAAATCAGACAATTTTCAGGTGTTTCCTGTAGTTATTCAGAGAGGAACATTTTATTAGTGCCCCTTTCTGTGTTTCTTCTAGTTTCTGTGCTCCTAGAAAAATGAATGTTTGCCTTGAGAGACCAAGAAGTCAGGATCAATTGCTCCACAGCTCTACTGAGCTCTAGGGTTTAAGGTCACCATCTGAATTTCTCCTCCCATGATGAGCAACTTCCTCTCACCAAGCATGGAAAAGCATATTCGGTATGACTCTGGAGCAAAGTGAGGAGTGGTATTTCTGTTTCCCTTGAGGACAGTGGTCATATAACCCACATAAAATAGCTCAGATTTTGGTTTTTCATTCTAGAAACAAAATTATTCATGACCAGCCTGAGTTATGAAAGATTTACTTTGAAGAACAATACAAAACTGCTAATGCAATTGTAATGAAAATATTGAGGTGAGACTATAGGATGAAAAAGGAAGTATAAAAGCAATTTAATTTCATGGGTTTTGGAAGTCTTGCCCTTTATCTATTTAAGATCTATTTTTATTAAAATTTTGCAGCCTGGAGGTTAATTCATTTTTTAATGTATGTTTGTCTTTCAGAGTATTATTGACTTAAGCAGCAGGTTGCATGACTGTGGTCTAGAAATGTTAGTTGTCACACACAGTATTTATATTTCCTCTTCAAGAAACAAAAATAGCCTTTTATTAAAGCTCCTTGTTTGCTTTTTTTGAAAACCATGTTAAATGCAGGTTGGTTCACTAATGAATTGTCCCATGATCCTCAGGATTATGAAGTTTGTCCCACAAATACCAACAAATGCCCCCACAGGCATTATGTTCTTTTCGCAGCCTGCTGGCTGAGCCAGAGGTGGGCTGAGCAACTGCTTAGCACCACCTGCATTGCTAGAAAAAAAAGACTTCTCCAGTCAGTGATGCTCTGTGGTGTTCCCTAACAGGGTGCTCAAACCAGAACCTAATCCTGAAGGTGGAAGTGGTAGTCATGTAAGAAACTGCTGGTTGACTCATAAAGTGAATTTTATCACTTCTCTGATCCTGCAGTTTTCCAAGTGTTCCTATATTAATTCATTCTTACCTGGAGCCTGGCCTGTGTTTCTGTGCTGCTGCTGCAAAATGCCACTTTTATAGGTTCAGTATATTACAGGATTTCTTGGAGAAATCCACTGGTGAGTTTAGTTCTGGTTTTGAAATCAGGTGGCATTGAGATTCAGACAAAGCTAAGCTTTTCTTGTATGTTATGCCAAAGGGACTTTTATAGCTTTTGGTTTAGAAATATCATTCAAGCAGGGCTATACATTCCCATATATTTATCAAAGAGCCTGAGTGTCCAATGCCAAATATGAACCTCAAACATTAAGAAAAGAAAATTTGCTTCTACCAGTTTTACTTAAACAAAAAATATTATTCTTTCAAATCACACAATATTTGCTGCGTTTACACATCTATTCTTTGAGTCATGATATTATTATTTTTTTACATTCCTTACTTTTCATTTGTTCTCACAATTACTGAGGAAACATAAAACTCAAACCAGAATGAACCCAAAAGTTCAGAATCCTTCAGAATTCTAACAAAAAATTTAGATGGTCTCAATCTTAAGAAACAATCGCTTAAAGCTCTCCATTTGTTTTAGAAGACATCACACCAGAAAAGACTCCTGAGAGACTGAAATGAATCTTTTTACTTGTGTGCACTAGATCTTGCTGCCTAGGAGATGCACAACTGGCATATGTAATTGCACAGTGTACCTGAGCTGTATTTATAAATAGGAGCCCTGTGGAACAGAGAGGTAAAAGCTTGAATTAGCACAATTAACAGACGGCTCTATATCAGTTTTATTTTTGATGAATAATTCAGAGCATCCCAAGTCCCTCATCAGGTTGGTTACCATAATCCATGAAATTAAACAGGGGTCAGAGAACAAGCAACAAATTACAAAACCCTTTTGAAAATGTCACATTGTTTTGAGACCATCTAATCAAAATCATCCAAAAGTGTATTCCAGTACCAAACCAAAGTGTTGGACTGCCAGCAATGGGAATCCTGCTGCATTTCACACCCTCCCCTCATGTCAGCATGGAAAGGTTGCACTGTTGATGTCTGTATGCCACAGTCATCTCATCTCCCTGGAGCCTCTCCTCACTGAGGCTGTCTGACTGAACTGATTCATGTTTCTGAATCCCAGCCAGCACAGTGATCACTCACTTGAGTTGTTTTAACACAAGGGCAGTAACCACAGTGTAAGTGCCCCGTGGTTGTGCCTCCTGCTTTGATGGTCTCTGAGCACCTGCGGTGAATGTTTTCTCCTCCAAGTGCCTACATCAGGCTAATTACCTGCCCAGTGAGCTGTGCTGTCCCTAATGCTCTGCAGAATGAGTAGAGCAGCACTCCCAGCCATTCCCTTCTCTGAAAAATTGATGTTTGCCATTGGACAAGATATTTTCCTCTTGTGATGCTTTGTACTCTTGCTAGAGCAAGGAACTTCCTCTGAAATGGGAATCTCTACCCAGAACCTTCATGGTTTCCAGCTTGGCAATTCTCTATGAAAAACACTCACTGCTCTCAACAAATTTTAATTCTAACAAGGTTTTAAGGGTGCTCTAAACAGAGAAAGTCAATAAAATCCTACTCAAGGTGTCATTTGAACATTTCAAAAGCCAAATAAATAGTGAGAGAATTGGTAAGTGGTGTATTGGTGTCAGTGCTTGACTATGTGCAATAGATTAACTTCCTGATTTGACTAATTTAAAATTCATTATGTGCACTCAGCTTTCTTATTTTTTTGAGAGGAAGTCATGAATGACTGCAACAACTTCATTCTCTTTAGCACATTAAAAACATAAATTACTGCAGTTAGTACTAGTATTCATAAAACACCATTTCTATTCCTTGTATTTAGAGATATAAAAATGAAAATAGTATCTGAACAACTTTCAGCTGTGCATGGTGGTGTTTATACTCCCTTTAAAGAGGTAAAGGTGGGAAGGGAAAGAGTTGGTTGAATTACTGAAATATCTATACTTGTCTCTGTGAGTGTTTTTGGGAAAACAGTTTCTCCCACCTGATGGAATCATTATTGACATTTGCAAGGACTCTGGTGGAGCCTTTCATCTTTTTATTTGCAGAAAGTTCTGTCTTCTGTACAGATTTATGTCCCCTTCATTCTGAAGCTATGGGAGCTCTACCCTCACTCTGAGAAGGCAGAAACTTCATGCCAAACAGGCTTTGCTCCAGGTAGTTTTCAGTACGGAGCATTAGCATTTCCATTATCCTGGAGTCATCTCCAGGCACTGGCCATGACAACAAGTGGGACACAGAACAAAATGACTCCTGGACCCTAAGAATTATTTTTGTACTGTTTAGCTCTATAGATGCTATTCACAACAAGGGGAATATCTTTGCCAAGGTTAAATATTCTGAGAACAGAGAAATTACCTTTATAAATACTGCAACAGGCCTAAGGGACATTTTCTTCCATTACACAGTATTAATTTTAAAAGTAATCAAATCTCCTAGGAGTGCAATGCCACATGAAGTGATTTGAAGTGTGTCAGAAGATGAACAGGAAAGCTAACATTACCATTTCATCTTTGCTATTGTTTCTGTTATGCCCAAACACAGAATACAATAATGCATGTAAGAGATCTGGCTGGCTGACGTCTGTCCATCCCGAGGCACAATGAAAGGACTCAAGAACAGAGCAGCTGCCTGAATTCTGAACCATCTTGTTTTTTTATGGGCTCTTACATAAGCTTTTTTTTTTTGCTTCTGACTCTGTATTTACCAAGTCAAGGGTCTATCTCATTGTTCCATTAGTGCAGTACCTGAATTTACAGCAAAGCAAGGAAATATGGCAATAAATCTTATTAGATGTTGTTGTATGTGGAACACAGGCCCAAAGGCTCTCCTGAGCGAGCTGCATCCCTCTCGAGCAGATATCAAAGAGAATAAGATTATGTGCAACAAAAGAGAACAACAAACTTTTTTCAAAATGGTGATATCTAAACTGCACGGCACGAATGCCATTCTTCGGGAGAGCGAGATTTTTCTACAGAACCACTGATAGGATATGTGAGAAGAGGGGACAAAGTGCTCTTGCCCTCATTCCTGTCTCTCTCCACCTTTCTGGCAGGAGCCTGAGTGGGCCAAGGCTACAGGGGGAGCCCCACAGTTTTCAGACCCCACAGATGATGAACCTCAAATATTAGTCTGACTTCAGTGCAACTCATTTAAAGGATCAATCTTCCCACAGTTCAGTTTGAAGAGAGAAGCTGCAGTGTTTTAAAAGCATGTTTTTTGCCTGGTTGTGGGTGAGGTACCTGGCTCATTTGCTCTTAATAAGTTGCAGCTCCAAATATTTCTGAGAACATTGAGATTGCCTCTCTGCTGCTTTGATTTCCTTCATGTATCTGCTGGATCTGTGTCATGTCTTTGAGCAGGCCTGTCTGCTGGCCACATTGTAACTTATAATTAATTAGGCTGACATTATTTATAACCCATTCAAGAGATAAAGGTAGGCTTTCAGGTGTTTCTGTCCACCAGGTGAACATTCACCTCTTGGGCTTCTCCTGGCTCTCAGGAGGTTCAGCACTGGGCTGGCACGAGCTTCCTCAGCACTGACAGGAATGAAGTGTTTCTTGGCATCTGCAGGAGCTGAATGCTGGGCACCTGGAGAACTTTAAAGTTGAAATAGATACCTACTTATGTTTAAGAGCCTTCCGAGCTGGGCAGCAGCTGAGCAGAAGTTTTTAGTATCACTGTTCATAATTGCAGCTGACTTCTGCCTGGCTTGGATACTTCAATACCTTGCTGGGATCTGCCCCTAAGGATTTTTTTTTTTTAACTTATGCATTAAGTAATAAAGGACAGGCAATTAAGAAGTCTTGCTTAACTGGCTCAGCTTCTTGAAGAGAGCTACAAATCAGCCTTATTTCCTCCTCCTGAGAATCATTAGATCATTTGTTACAAGGGCACAGGGAGCCTCTGCAATGTTTCATGGCACAAAGTGCACAGGGCTGCTCTGTGGAGTGCTCTGTGCTGTTGTTTACAAACCAAGAGTGCTACACTGAGCATCCCAGCTGGATGTTTAGTTTGAAAAGTGATATGTCAGTGGCTATTTAATTAGGACCCTGCAGCCCACCTTTCTCAGATGCAGCAGCTTATTAAAGTGTTCCCTGATTGGGAATATGCAGATGCCATTGGTGGGAGAAATAACTGCCTTTAGTTAGAGTGGAAGGACTTTGCCACCTCTAGCCTGGACTTATAGCAGCACACTTGGACCCCAGGGCTTAGGTGTAAGGCCAGAGGAGACAAACAGGCTCCTATTCTCCTTCCAAGGAAAATGCTTTTGGAAGAGGTGTTGCTGTGCTCCCTGTCCCTGGAGAGGAAATTCTCCTCCACTGCTGCCTGTGTATCCTTCTCACACAGCTCTTCTCTGCAAGAATTTCAAGAACAGGTGAGCAACTTCTCTTTACTGCTCGCTTGTTTGGGCTGGGATTGAGGGCAAGAGGAAGCAAAAAAAGTTAGTGTTTGGTGTCTCTGGGAGAGGCCTGCAAAGAATAAGCTGCTTGCAGTAAAAGAACATAGCAGTGTTCAAGGCCAGGCTGGATGAGACCTTGAGCAGCCTGGCCTAGAGGGAGTGTCCCTCCTATGACAGAGGGGTGGGAATGGAAGGTCCTCAAGGTCCCTTCCAACTCAAGCCATGCTATGATCCACCAGTGGTGCAGTGTTCTCTAATTTGGAAGGCAATTAGTATTTCTTTAAATTAAAGGAAATGAAGCTGCAGAGAGACTCCCCAGTAAAGTTTACCAAAATTGTAAAGATACCTCTAAAATAAAATATAGTGTGCCATTAAACACCCTACTCTTAGTGTTGTTAACCACTTCCTATTTCTCTGTTGCTTCAAGCTTAAGAAAAAAGACCCAAACCCTTAAACTCACCAAAAACTGATGGTGTTTATGTGAGCTCTGGTAATGATACACTTGGAGAATCACATATTTTGTTTATACTGAGCTACAAGGGCTGTTCCAGAGCTCTTGGCCCATTTGTTATTTTGGCTCAAATGTACCTTTCCAGAGGTGATAATTCTCTGTCTTAGTCTGAAATAAGAAAAATGAGTTTAGAATAAAGTGTTATAGAAGAAACAAAAACATATTTTGTTTTACAAAGTTTACCCTAATGAAGTAAAACACTGAGTACTGTAACATTGGATCCATCTGCTCCAGAACACCATTGTCTGTACTTTTAAGACAGGCACAGTATTTCTTCTAGATGTTAATTTGTGTGTGTATAGGGGTAAGGACTATTTAACTGATGAGAGAATTCCATTATGGAAAAAGAAGATGGAGCTCAATCTTCAGCTCTCTTATCCCTGACTATTCTCCTGCATTTCCCACCTCCTCTGGCTTTCTGGGAAGTGACAAGCCATATTGCTCATTGTGAGCAGTATCTTCCTTTCTAAGGTCATTTTTCCAGTTTCAGGATGCTGGTTTTGCTCATTTAAAGACCTCCTTTTCTTTTTTTTTTTTTTTTTTTTTTTTTTTTTTTTTTTTTTTTTTTTTGGTGAAGGCGATCACATCCTAAGCACAGAGATATCCATGTAGTAGGAAATAATCATGACAATGAATCTGGCTCCCTACAAGAAGCTAAAGAAGTTGCATGACTGAAGCCCATGCCTGAATGACAAAAGTTCTGGCCATGATTTGAGCTGATTAAGTCCACAGCTTCTGTATCTCCAGCTCTAAGAGAAAGAAGTGGTGACAGCTCACCATGGTCACTGTGAGAATTAGTGCAATCATATATAAATATTTTACACATTTTACTATGCCACATACTATTTCACTAGGAATTAATTACTTGCTTTCCCACTGTGATGGGAAAGGAACAATGTCACAGAGAAAAGAGAAGAGCTGGCTAAGTGTTATTGATGGCTGCATTTTATTTACCAAGAGACTGGTAATACTCTAGAAGTATTTTTCTGGCCATTTCCTTCATCAAACACACAAATTCTTTTGGAGAGCAAAGAAAAGCTAATGAAAAGGCTATGATAATGAAATCACAAGAGCAATACGAAAAGAAAATGGGAAATGACGGCAGTCTCAATTATTACAATAATCTAGACTAGAAGGAAATTACATTATTACTCTAATAAACACTCTTGGCAAAAGGAGTAAAAATAAAAACACACAAAAAAACCCCCAAAAAAACCCCACAAAAAAAACACACACACAAAAAACAACCCACCCCAAGCAACTGTTAAATTTTTAAAGGCATTTATGAAACTGCAGCAAAACAACTTTTCACTTCCATTTAACATATATTTATTTAGAGTTGGGAAATGGTATGTGGTATTAAAAACATGGCAATGTTCCTTGTAGTAAATGCCTTCTGTCCTGTGAGCCAAAGAAAGGGTTCACACTGCCCTGTTTCTGCAAACCAGAGCGTTCATCAAATGTTCCTATAGTCACTATTCACACCCAATAAACCACAAGCAGTGTTATTAGCTGAAATATTATTGAAACCACTTATGTCAAGCAAAGGGGAGGGAGGGGGAAATAAAGTGAATGCTGCAGCTCAACTGGACACAGTACTGCAATTCCTTTGTTTCATAAGAAGTTACTTGGGAAAGATGGACTTCCAGCATTTGGTGACAAGCTGTTGGAGTGTGATATTGGTCTGAGGGTGAAGCAGGAATGCAAAATCACTCCTGTTCCCCTGAAGATTGCAATGTTGGAGTAGAAGACAGGGATGGGGATGTTAGTTGTGCCAGCAGGGGTGGTTGTAGGACATTTAAGCATCGTTTGAGCAGAGGGGAGTAGTGCTATAAGACTGTGAGGGTTTTTTTCAAGCTAAGAATTAATCCAAGTTCAAAGGGATCATTATTTCACTGCATTGGTCTTAGTTTGTCCTGGTGGCTCTGTCCTGTTAACCATTTAGACACATATGCATAAAACTGCAGACATTCTGTATCATATTCTGGCTAACTCATCCAAAAACTGTCCATACAGATCATTCTGCAGTTACAGGGGCTGTGCCAAAGCCTGGAGGATTTGCTGGGATATTCTGTGAGTGGCTGCACTGACAACAGGTCTGATGTCAGAGCCAGGTGTCAGTCAGTGCCCATGCACTGGTCACCAGGGCTACAGAACAGGAAAACCAGCTCTCCCAGGCTTTCATCCTCAGTCACTCCACATTCATCACTTCTGCTGCAGCCTGAGAGCTTCATGAGGAAAGCAGGGACAGAATCTGTGCTCGATGTGCGGCCAGTTAGGGACAAAAGAAACCCTTGGGGTGACTGTGGACAGCACTGAAGCTGCCCTGCTCTGGGTCAGATGCTGCTGCTGTTCCAGATGGAAGTTTTGGGATCACCCCAATGTGCTTTTTTTTTTCTTTACTCCTATGGAGAGAAAGATGGTGAAGGACAGTGTCATCCAGCATGTGAGGGTTTCCATCAGTTTTCTGCTTCTCCTTTCCAGTTGCTTTGCACTTCCCTCTCAGATGCGATAGGGCCCCAAATTTCAACTGCTGAGATGGAAACATGCTTAATAATAGATTATGAAAAAGACATGGTGAAGAATTCCAGTTTAGATGGAGGATTTTAGTGCCAGATTGTGCCCTGGGATTCCAATGCATATCTTCCATTAAAGCCATTAAAAATGTTTGCATTTCAAGGAAGAATTTGGACTTTTGACACAATTCCCTCTTTTTCTTTGGGAGCCAAACATTTTCTGTGGTAACAGAACATATTATAGCAAGAATAAATATAATGCATTCAGGCATTAAAATGAATAACAGTCCTTGATCTATTTGCTGAAGATTACAGGCATGAAATGTGAAAGCTGTTAGTGGTTTGAAGAAAGATATTTGCTGTAATTGGCACTGCAGCTTTGGTTTTATTACAAAATACAAAGGAGATGACCAGAGAGGTGTCCAGATCCTCACATTCTATGGAGAGATTAGAGTGCACCTCGTGGTCATAACTTCGGCCAGTGGTTTGCTGCTTTTTGAATCAAGAGATCCTAAAATCTCAGGGTAATTCTCGTGTATTTGCCACACATGAGCTGCTGCCTCCTGTTCCAGTGGAGTCAGAACCTTGGTGGTGAGGGTGTGTGGCTACAAGTATAAGGAAAATGTTTCCTGTATTCACAGGGTGCTGTATGAATTAAAATGGCATTTTGATTTGCTTTAAACACTCAACCCTTCAATTTCTGTATTGTTTCAAATTGGAGCAGTGTCGGTATGTACAGAGAGAAGCTTTGTCCTCCAGAATGGAGATAACTCTCATCCTTCTCTCTCTCCTCAAGTGTTTGGGGCAGGCTGTTTCCCTTCCTTTCCTTCACAAAAGAAAGCAAATGCCTGCCTACAACTTGTGCATCTTCCCTGGGGAATAAGGTAAGACAGAGCTCAAGGCAGGAGTTTCTGAGCTCTCTGTTGCCTCCTGCTCTTCTGGGACTTGCAGTGAATCAGCTGGAAGTGTAGATCTCAGTGGTGATGGCACTGCAGTTTTACAGGAACCTGCCTAGCACCCCCTGAGTCCTGAGGCCAAGATAAACTTCCCAGCTGGGCTACCCAGTACAATGCAATTTGGGGTGAAACCTTTAGAAATTTGTGTGATGGCAGATTTCACCAGCAACTTAATTTGCTTTACAGGGTGGTTTCTTTCAAGATTGATTGCTCCCCACAAAAAAAAAGCTGTTTCACCAAAACTGACTTCTTGAAAAAAAAAAAAAAATCAAAAAATCGTCCATCTCATCAGAGAATCCCCAGCTAGTTGTGAAGAAACATTGTTTTAATCTTCCTATTCTTTTATACTTAAGGCATAAGTAATGCCTGGTGTGTATTTCCTTGGGATGCAGTGTATATCTTCCAATTTGTTCTTTTTGAGGAAAAACTACCATGTTATATTTTTGGCTCTCGGGCAGGCCGTAAGAGCACAGCCACGGGGCTTTGCCTGTGAACAGCAGCCACAGCTAGCTAGGGTGTGGTTTCCAATGATTTAAATATTTACAGAATGCCACCAGAGGGTGGAACAAAGAGGAGAGGGGATAGGATACCACCAGAGGGTGAAACAAGGAGGAGGGGCCACAGGATACAGCAGTGGAGTGGTTGTTTTGGTGCCTGTAATCTCTGGGAAACTGCTCACTGTACAGAGCTGTCTCTTCAAAGAAATATTTGGGAATAAACAGTGAGAAGAGGGTGGAAAGATCCCTTACTTCTTGCTAACATTGTTCAAAATGTTTGAGATGCTTGCAACTGTTTCCAGAATTTATTTTGACCTCTAGGTAACTTCTCTGATCTGTGGAAGGAGTGAGCAGCTCTAAACCCAACAGTAAAGCTCCTCTGGGAGCAGGCAAGTAAATGAATGCTTGAAGAGCCTGTGCAGATTGCTTTGCCACGTTGCTGTGCTCTTCCTCTCTCCTTCAGATCTCCAGAGTATCAGTCAAGCCATTTTCCCTTGGTGTTATAACCCACGTAGCTGCTGTACCAAGTCATATTTGGTGGTGGTATTTACTGAGTGCTTTCTGAGGATTTTCTGCTCTTTATTCCTTCTGGTTACTCTTAGCATCGCCAAAGTCCAGCTGGTCCAAGAATCAGTTGTACCCTGATGGATTTAAGGAGCTAGAACACACAGCAAACATGAATGAACTTTATTTAAAATAGAACCAGTCAGCTCTTTTCCTCACTAAGGAAACAGACTGAGGCAGAGAGCTGGGATGTTTCTCTTCTGTAAAGAAGATCTCACACCAGTCATACCTTAGCTGGTTCCCCTCCTCTCCTTTTGTCAGTGTTATGCATCTGCATTAGCACGCTGTGCTTTTCATTCCAAAGTGATGAAAGGGAACAACAATAAATTACAATGCCTTTTAAGAAGACTCCAAATCTTATCAGATCTCACATTTCATCCTGGCTGCTCCTTCATGTCATTCTTTTACTATTAATTTGCCACTCAAAATTTATTTTGCTGCTGTTGTTGTGCACCTAGCACTTGCAGCTACTGTAGTATGGAGGCAGACAGCAGAGATGCTCTCTCTTCCCTTTTAGTAAATTCCTATTGCTTGTGCAATTCCCAAACTCACAAGCTCCCAAGTTCCTGAAAAGACTGGCCCTCTATGTACTCCGAGGTATTGTTACACTGTTAAAAATGGAAATCTGATGCTGCTTCTTGTGGGGTGGAGGGGAAGGAGCTGGGAAAGGTGGAGGTTTCACCCCAGCTGCCTCATGGTGCTTGAATGCTGGAAGTAGAAAACAATATAATACCTCAAAATACAGCCACCTACCACTCCTTTATATAAATTCGAGATTACGAGCCAAACTCACTGTTGGCATAAGCAGATGCAAATCTAACAAAGTCACTGCAGTTACTTCTACTTATGCTGGAGGTGAATTTGTCTCTATTTTTGGAACATGTTGGGTTTGTGCTACAGCATTGGCATACTGTATCGTGTCAAAATCCTTTTGAGCAATGGCAGCGTGCCACTGGCTGAGTAACATGATGCATCGTGTCAAACATCTGCCTGATAATGGTCCTGATCTGCTTTTGGACATGATGCATCATGCCACTGTGCCATGCCCGAGGGCATCTAATAGGGATTCCATCAGGATCTGGCAATAAGAAGTGTGTGCTAGAGTGAATATTGGAGCATTTGGGCATTTTGTGGAAACAGTGATCTCTGTGTTAGCGCGTTTATAAATCTCTTCCAAATGCCTCATGTACTTGGGTGAAAAATGATCACTAATGTACTCCCACTTCAATGTGTCACATTAACATAATAAACGATAAATCATTTTCTATTTTAGTCTCTTCTGCTTTAAGGACTGATATTGGATTTTCTCCTAAAAATGATCGATCGATATTGAAAGAATTTGTTTCTATTTGTGATTTTACAGGCTTATTTCTCTTACTGCTATTTAGTGTAGGAAGGTTTTGTTCTGATTTTTTCGGGTGTCGTTTTTTTATAAACTATCACCAGGCCTTGTTCTCGCCGCATCTGAAAGCGTTTTACCTCAGCCAAGCACAGTGCTGAGCAACATCTCCCCTAAACCAGGAAACGTGTTTCCCAATCCTCTGCCGGGGAGGATCTGCCAGGGTGGAGAGCAGCCAGTCGTCCAGAGGCCAGGAGGAGAAGGAGGCCGGGTGCCAGGAGGCAGGGCGGCCAGAGGAATCCCTGGAGGCAGCCTGGCCCTGTGCTTGCGGTAAAACCCTCCAGGTCAGGGGCAGGCGGTGATGCCCAGCCTTGGGCTCGCTGCGGTAGGAAATGAGGGCAGAGAGGTTTCTAAAATTAATAGGGATCGAGCAGAGATTTGTAGATAGCAATCAGCACCTGGATTTTCTGTTTTGACGAAGAGACCAGTCAGGAGCCCATGCATTTGGTACATGCAAGTGCATTGTACCCTGTGCAGAAACTTGACAGTGATTGCAAAGGTGAGTGTTTCTGTGTGAATCCATTCACACTGATCTACAAAATGCAACATGAACAGGCTGTCAGAGTGCTAGTTAAACGGCATATAGCTACCTTAAAACCTGTATGCAAAATATTTTTTTAAAAATAAAATCCCTAAATATGTCTGCAGGAAATTGGATCTTTGTTCAAAGTCTTGCAGTTGAATGTTTTGGAGAAAAGCTTTCTACAAGCAGGGAATCCTACTGGGGTCAGAGAGAGCTATTTTAACCTTGTGTATTCATCTAACAGTTCTAGCCAAGGGGATTGTCTGTGTGTTCGTGTGTATATATATATACAAAGAGAAGGAGAAGAGTATAAATTGAGAATTTTTGATTAAAGGCTTCGATTTCTGGCTGCTGTTAAATGTAGGTAAACTTCAAGACAAATTCTGTGAAAAAGAAACTTCAGATAATTCACTTCAGACCTTGATGAGAAGAATACAGGAGCAAACGAGCTTAAATCCTTGCCAGGCTCCTAAGCTGGGATAATGCTAACAAGGCATAGTCTTTTCCATGTGAGGAATGGCATCGAAAGCCTCCAAGCACAGCACTGCAGCAAGGGCAGCTCGCTGGTGGAAATGTGCACACAGGGGTAGGCCAGGAAAATAGCTGAACACAACTGAAGTCATTACAACCAGATCCGAGTTTCCCACATATTTTTCAAGTTGAAAAGTGGGGGGTTTTCACTTAATTAAAAAAAAAAAAATCGGAGACCAAATAAAGGGAGGGAAGAGAGGACTTCGGGATGGTTCAGCCTGCATCCAACATGCCTGGAACACGTAGGTTCCCCCTTCCTCCCTGATGAATTTCCAAGGATGAATCCCTGGGCAGCTGAAGAGCGGCCGACACAGGTGACACCTACTCCAGGGAGTACACCAAGGAGTATTCCAGGGAATACTGCTGCTCCAGAAAACATCCCGCTGGCAGGTGGGAGCGATGGAGGCGCGCTCCGGGAGCCCGTGAGTGTTACCCGCGGTCTCTGTGCGCGGCGGGCGGGGCCGGGCAGGTGCTGCGCTCCCGCGGACCGGGCTGGGCTGGGCTG
>VWZU01001021.1:1438558-1453247 GCA_013397095.1 Sterrhoptilus dennistouni
GGGACCCGCGCTGCTCCCCGCTCAGCCCGGCGCTCCCGCGACATCGTCTGCGGCGGGTTTCCAGCTGAATTTGGTGATCAGATGTATTCTATTTATTTATTTAATTTTTAAATTTTTTTTTTTTAAAGTGAATCAGGAAATTCTTATCGGGCTGACAGCATTTTTAGACTATGCAGTGCGTGGGTGAAGTGGGACTAATATTGACTTGGCCCTAATGTAGTCATCTGAGAATACATTTTTTGGTTGTTGCTGCATTCCATAAGGTTTTATCATTATTATCCGTGAAGATTGTTTTCTCCGTACATGGGAAGTGACCCCTAGTATCGACTTGCCTGGGAGACACGACTATGGGCTAAAACATTAAAATTCCGATCGTGCGTTGCTGGTTTTTTTCCCTTATTGTTGGGAGACAGAGCCCGTTTGCAGAAATGATACCCCAGTGAACTTGTCCAGGTTGCTCATGTTCACTCTAAATGCGAGCTCTGGAAAAATTGTGAGTTCTGCCTCTTGCAGAGTGCCTTTGCTATTATTTCTTCTCTCTTCTTGGTCAGAGCTTGTAGGAGCTTCTATCTATGCAGTAATTTTACTTACAAAGTTTTGTATTTGGGTATCTTGAGCTCCGGTTCATACCCTGTGTGATTCGGAGGGAAAATGAATAAATAATCACCAATAGCCTGATTCTCTGACTGAGAGACCTAGAAGTAGAAAACTGCAATTGAAACTCTGCTGGGTTTTCTGACATTTAACTCTGGAAGTGGTTGTCTGTATTTCTCTTCCAGATCTGTAGAATACTTAGTGTGGGGAAATCTGTTAATTGACCGTGTCACGTTCAAGTGCAAGTGCTTTTTATTTTTAAGCATAAGTATGAAATTTCTTCCTCGTCCAAAGCAGGGCCATATATGAAATGTCCTAGGGGCACCCTAATGAACACTGAAGTTTCTTGACATTTTATTTTAAACAAACTGTGTTCTTGTGGGTTATGCTGTTTAACAAGTAGAGGTAGATAAGACAAGAAACGGAGGTAGTTTTGATGAGCCAATACAGCTCTTGAGCCTTGGCTGGCACCCTATATCACATTTCCACCTAGCAGCTTTCTGAACATGGCTATCCTGTATGCTATTGACAGTTTAATTTAATTAATCCTGGTTGCACTGGTTTTCCTGACGCACTTGGAGCTGGAGGGTCTTCACAAGCTACTTGGACACCAGACTGAAAAGCTGAGCTGTTGTTGAAGAAAGTGTTGCAGCCTCTACTTCCAGCAGCTGCTAACTTTAGAGTGGTTTATGTGTTTTCTCTGAATCCAGTATTTTCTAAATTTAAGGAAAAAAAAAAAGTAAACACAGAATGCAATCCTCATGCATCAAGATTTATTGTTTGGGTTACGAATGACATTTTGCAAGTCTCTGTTCCTTCAGAATTATCCTGTCAGAGATGCTTAATCAACTGGTAGAGAATGTAACAAAAAAGGATGAAGGATCTGTTGCCAGGCTTTTGGTTCTTACACATGTGTTCAACATGTAAAAGACTCCTGCACTCCTTGTGAGGATGATGACCATTTTAAAGAATGTTCCTTTTTGCTGGAATTAAAACTGCAGTTTAAAAATAACCGCGAGGGAAGATGAATTAGTGGGATATCTTAAAAATAAGTCTCTGCATTAGAGATGGTACAATGGAGCTCACCCTTAAAATATCCGAGGACTTCACCGAGGCATTTTTCAGTGGTATTGTACTACGCTGGTGTCGTGCAGTTTGTTTTCTGAGACAGAAAGCTCTTCCATGCTCTGCTGCTGTTGGCTTCCCTTTCCTTCTCAGGGCAAGGAGATGTCAGTCTGTTACTCTAACTAAACCCTTTGCATCTCCACAGGTATTTGTAGCAAAGCCATCTCAAATGTGTAATTGGTTATGCCAGCTTTGGACATCAGTTCTGTGTGGTTTAAAGAGCCAAGCAGCCCTTGAGCTGTGGAGCTACCATTGCAGGCTCAAGTTCTGGGCTCTGTGTCTCTCTGGAGAGCCAAACGTGTCGTGTTTCCATGCCATGGATCAGGGGCAGTTCAAATGGTTGTCTCCTTTTCTACTTTTTTTTTTTTAATGGGAAGTCTCAGACCACTTTTAAATGATGGACTAGTGTGCACCTGGGTTGTGCAGAAGTGTTGTAGCTTTAGGGAGTGGTCCATCATGCCTTCTTGAAGTTTCCCCGCACTAAAGTTATTCCCGCGTTTCTGTGTCTGTGTTTTTTTCTTCCTTAAAATCAGCACGGAATTGATTTTTTGCCCTGCATAGAAAGGCAGAATTTCTGGAAATGTAGCTTTCACCCGTCCTTAGCCAGGAAAGGACTTGCTGGCAAATTAGTTTAGAGGGGATTTTTTTTTTTTTTTAAAGCTCTTAATGGACCGAAGCCTGAATTCCTCTTGAATGTTAATGGGAGTGGAGGCTTAGCACCTTAGATCTTTGAGATTGCTCAAGTCCAGGGTGCTTGCTGCAGGGAAGTAATCGAAACATGGATATATACGTGCTGATATGGTGCCAGAATGAACTGATGACAATGGGGTGTGGCCCTAACTTTAGGGATAAATTGGGATTTCCATACTCTATTGCCAAAACACGGAGCGAGAGTGTGCCGGCGTTAGGATACGAACGTGTTTCTGTGTCTGGTGGGGAGCTGTGCAGGCGTCAGGGTAAAACCCTGCAGACTGGCAAAATTAAAGTGCTCTTTGCTGTCCACTTTGCAGCTGTAACAGGGAGCTTTGGCTTTCCTGTGGGTTGGGTGAGGAATGGGTGTAACGGAATTCGGAGAGGCTTTGGGAACACGTAAGTAATCGGAGCGGAATCCCATTGTATTCCTGGCACACGGGAACGGCTTGTCGTGTCTCGTCGGGCTGGGCACAGCAAGCTGCAGGGCTGGGGCTCAGGTAGGGCTCACCGTGGCTCACTGACACACCAGCTAAAGGCCTTTGGAATAGGAGGTTACAGTAAATGGTAGTTTTGGAATTTCTCCATGGTATGTAGAGGCAAGCCAACATCTAAGCCAACACCGTCCTTGCTAAATCAAGGCTTGCATAAGGAGTTGTGATATGCTCAAGTCAGACTTTCTGCTGGCAGTGCTGTTGAGAGACTTTGTCCAGATAAGGCCTTGTCTTCATTAGCAATTTAGGTCACTAACTCGGCTCTTCCTTCCAAACCGACAGAGTTGCAGACAAGGACAGGTCACATTTGATGCTGTGTCAGCTGGCTGTGGTTAAATCCCAATTCACATACTGTAACTTGTTTTTTTTCAGTGAAATTCTTTGCATCGTGTGCCCCCAGCTTTTGAGGGTGGGCTCATTATACTGCTAATGCTGCGTAGCAGTCTGCAGTGTCTAACAGCAGGTTACAGCAGAGCATGGCTTCACATTCAATTTTTGCAGTTCAGAGTCTTTTTCAAGCCTATTCCTTTGCTGTTTGCTCTACTAACTTCTCTGGAAGTTGTATAACCTATATAACTCACCTACTCTCAGATTTACAGGATGTAAAACCTGGATTAGGTCTTGCCCAGTGTGTGAGATTTTGTTGGTTGGTTTTGTTTGGTTCAGTCCCATGAGACATCACTGTTAAAAAGTTTGGCTCGCTTTACTCGGGCGTTCTGAGTGGGACCAAATTCTATTAGATCTTCCTCTAGCTTCGTAAAATTAGACCTTTAAACTTTAAGAGTACATCTCTGTTTACATATACAGCAAAAGGTGTATAAATTAATTCTTTTTACACCACTTCCCTCCATCAGCAGAGCATAGCAAAACCTGTAGGCTCTACCTGTACAAATCCAGCAGCTCAGCTGAAAACAAGCTCTCACCTTGCTTCTTTGTGTGGATAGGAAGTTACTGTTTCATGTTGTTAGGGGAGTGCCATAAATACATCTTTCAGGCCCAGCATTCACTGCCCTGATTGCTTGGAATTGTCTTCTTCCTTGAATACTTTCTGTGTTATCAATAGGAGCCTGCTTGTCAGACAGCTCCACAAATGGAGGACTGTCTGAGGATTTTGCCTCGAGTTTGTTGCTGGAATTCCTTCTCAGAAGCTTATGTCAAATGACAGCCTTTTTCTCAGGATAGGGTCATATAGTGTTTCCTCAGCGTAGTTATTCTTTATTTTTGGTTCCTGTTCTTTTTCTCATAATGGAAAATCTGTAACAGGTGGCCACAGGCACACCAGACTTTCATGCTTGGGAGCATACAGGACCATATGCTGGATGGTGGCATGTATGGAGATAATAAATTGTAGGAAAAGGCAACCAGTTTATATGAAAAGTGAGAGCTGGCCTGAATTTTTGATTCAAACTTGGCTAAAGTAAAGCTTCTGTTCTCAAAGTTATGGGGTTTTTTGGGGGGCTTGGTTTTTGTTGGGGGGTNTGTTTGTTTGTTTTTTTGTGATTGTTGTTGTTGTTGTTTTGCTGGCTACTAACTGGTTTCTGCTGGAAGTGATTTTTTTTTTTTTTTTATTTGCAAAAAGGAATGTTCTGACATTTTTACCAGACACTCTGGGTGACACCCAGGACCCTTGAAGTCAGTTGGACTTTTGCCACGGGCTTTAATGTGGCCAACATTTCACTGCCTGAGAACCATTTCACTTGGTTCTGGGTAGGGTATGTCAGAAAAAACCAGGCATCTTCAAGGCAAAGATTTTGTGTGAGATTTTGGGCTAAATGTTTTCTTGGTATAAAAGTGCTCAGGAAGACAGGATTGTTTAGAATAAACTTTATTTTTAATATTCTCATATCAGCAGTGATATGGTGTTAACCTTCAGTTTCCTTTTGTTGTATGATTTGAAGTGAAGGGTTTAAATTTTCTTTGGAATTGCCTGTTTGTGAATATATGAAATAAAAATAATATAATGCTGGTTGAAGCTGAATTCAGCCTGGGCTGTACAGCACAATTTAGCCAGAGATTGTGCCGTTTCAGCCAAGATCTAGGATCTTCTGTCCAAGGGATATAGACACTGAATTTTCCTGTTTTCTGCTTAAAATCTGTATTCTGAATTGAAATTCTGTATTCTGTGTCTTGGCTGAGAGAAGATTTTGGGTATTTGTTTTGTTTTTCGGAGGCTGCTTAGTATCTGTCTCTAGTGTAAGAAAGGGAGAGGTGTATTTCATTAATATATTCAAGTACTGAACATTGACAAGAGATAACAGCATGTTTGGTCAGAAAATACTCTTTATAAAGATCTTACATATGCAGTTGGCTGCTTAAATATATGCTAGAACTGTTCAAATGAGAAAGTACAAGTGAAACTGGACTAGCTGTTTAGTCCAGTTAAACAGCTAGTCTGTTATTAGGTTAGTTACTATAAACCTACCCCGGTGTTTGTGGTTGTTTTTGGTTTTGCTCCCTCACACCCCATGATTGTGGGACAAATTCATTTAGCAGCTGATGATCTTGCATAGTTTTCCACTCACACAACTGCAGTCAAAAATACTGTGAGAAGATTATTGTTAAAGTCAGAACAAAAATTAGGGAGTTTAAGTGCAAACAGGGTATTTTTGGGGAGTTGGGGGGAAAATCCCT
The DNA here is from genome assembly GCA_013397095.1 of Sterrhoptilus dennistouni. Classification (NCBI taxonomy): domain Eukaryota; kingdom Metazoa; phylum Chordata; class Aves; order Passeriformes; family Zosteropidae; genus Sterrhoptilus; species Sterrhoptilus dennistouni. The sequence continues at coordinate 1,444,093 of VWZU01001021.1, forward strand.
CACATCATCAAAGGATGTATACAATGGAAAGGCTGTATATACAAGGAAAACTTGTGAGTCACTTTCTCTCACTGTAATATCTTTTAAAATAATCTTTTTGCAATTACAGGCTGATAATTTCTTCCTGAAATGCAAATTAATTAGATCTGTGTTTGATCACGGACTTGATGTTTTGAAAAATCTTTTAATTTGGATCTCTCATCCTTTGCAAATAACCCACTGCAAACCACAACTTATCACTGTAAATAACTTCAATCCACACACAAGGCCTTGTTCTTGTCCATCAGACCTACTATCTTTTTTGGTTTTAACATTAAAAAAAAAAGGTCACATTTGGTGGTTTTGAAAGGAGCAAGTGCTCAGAGCATCTTGTAATGACTGCCCGTGGACTGGAGGGAAGAGAGTTGAAATGGAAAACGAATTAGATTCTTAAGCTGTGGAAGGGGGAACATTCCTGCGCAGAGAAGCGACTCTGGAGATAAGTTTTAATTTCCTGAGCTCCAGTGCCTGTATAGGAACATTGAAAGACTTCCTTCCTGATCACCAAGTCAAGCCAGGGGCTGTATTAGCGGGGTGTGTCTGTCTGTAATTGCGTGCCTGTGTCTGCATTTGCGTAACTGCAGCATCAGTACGAGCACCTGTAGGGATGGGAGTCAGCCCTGGACATGTGCTGCCTGTGTTCAAGGTCTGGCATGTAACAGGCCTATTTAGATTTCTCTAAAGAGTCTCTTCCATACTTTGTCTCTACTTATAACACAAAAATGAGAAAAGCACGCTCCCCAACCTGCATTTGTCAGAGGACCTGAGTTGTGGTGCAGCTTCAGGAATGGCCAAGTCACCGAGGTACATGCGTTCCAGATTTCCAGTGCATGTTTTTCCTGTGTGTGCAGTGTTGCTAGAACTGTTCCTGTCTTACTGAAATCTCAGTGGTCCCTGATTACTCAGACAGAATCATGAAGCTCACTTTGAGTGAGTGATAGCCTAATAAGCTTTTGGGTATTATTAGGAGCTCTTTCCTGAAACTTTTGTTTGTTTACAGAAAGCACGAAGCACTTTAAAAAAAAGTGTAGGTTACCCCAAATTCTGTGTTTGCAAAAATATGTTTACAGCCTCAGACTGTTTCATTTTAGCAATTCTAGTTTCTAGTAAAACAGCCTTATTTTGCTATTTCCGTATTTTTGTTTGTGTTATTTGTTTTTATAAGTGAATCCCAGCGGTTCTCCCATAAGTCCAAGTAATACTGTGCTAAACTGAGCCACAGTATAACTTGCTTTGTGAAGCACAGATTTACTGGAATTCCAGGCCATTGCCTGGATATCCCCAACTGAAATAAAGTTACATATGTCCCTCCCTGCAGTTTGTGCAACAGCATCTGAATTAATGGTATCACTGAGCTGTTTCACATTTATCAGTTAACCCACTGGAATGTCAGATACGTCGTTTAAGTTGCTGTGAGCTTTAAGTATAACAGGTTTTAATTCCCCTTGTCAATGGCTCTTTCTTAGAGTTATTTTTTAAAATAACCGTTCATAATTAAGACTTCGCCCCAGAGCATTTATTTTGTGCTGCAGTGCGGGAATTTGTTATTGGATTATGTGATTTTAGAAAGCACTGAATTTAAACATATTGACAGTACACAAGGTCAGAGAACAACTTTCAATAATTTTAAAACTGTATGAGCATATTTATTGTAAAAGTGAAACTTTATAGACTGTGTAGTTGTTTAACTTTTTCTATAGAGCTACTTTGGAAAAAGGGTAAGAAAAGCCATAAACTTAAAGAGATTCTGATGGCGCTAGAGTGTTGCCAAGCAAACCATTAAAGATAAGTCAAACTGTAATTCTGTAGGAATGCTATGAAATACTTCTGCATATGGACTGTAGTTGTTTCTGGGTTCCTGAAAGTGCTTGTGTGTAAAGTCAGCTGTGGAAATGGCTGGCTAGCTAAAAGCTGTGATTCCTGCAGCTTGACTGCTGTGGGGAGAGGTATTTTTTTTTTCCTGTGAAAACAGTTGTAAAGTGGAACATCTGAAAAATATGTTCCATGCAAAATGGATCTTCACACACATTTATTTTGACATTTAGGTTTGATTTGAGAGAGGGAGAGAGAGAGAGGATTCTGAAATATGCATTCACAGATGGCTTGTGAGGGTTTTACTTTTTTATACACTTCTCTGTGTTTTTGGTTTGGGGTGGATTTTTCCGCATGTGTTTGCGGACTTGTCAGTCCCCTCTTCCCCCAGATCACATGTTGAATTTTTTATGACTTGGACTTTTTTCCTTTTTCCCAAAAACTGGTGTTAAAAAAAATAAAAAGAAAAAAGGAAAAGAAACTTCTCCCATCCCTAACCTCAAAACAACAACAAACCACTCCAAACCAACCAAAAAACCAAGCTCTCAAACCCCTGACCAACCCCAAGGTATGACTTCCTGTGATAAAAATTCTGTCATCAGTGAGTGAGAATTTATGCATTTTTTGGAGTTTGATAATACGGTAGAAAATATTTCAGGAAGCAGGAAACTCTCCCATCTTTACAGCTTCAGCAGTAAGTGTGGGAAACCCAGAAGGCCCTGTATGCTCAGCTGGAGGAGTGTGCCCAGAGAAAACCTGGTGCTTGCCCAGCTGGATGTGTGAAATGCAGATGCCAGATCTGGCCACCCTTCCATGGGGCTGAGCTTGACCTCTGTAGCCTTTATTGATGGAATATCCTCTCCAGGTGGGAGTCAGGAGGGAATTGTTGGAGCCTGTCTCCTTTCTTTTGAAAGAGTAGAGTGAAAACTGGCGCTGATAGATTGTGGTTGTGAAACATGCCTGAGAAGCAGGTCCATCTGTGTGAGAGGAATAGAGGCTCCTAAGTGGGCGCTGGTATTCTGTTCTTTGTGAAATGCCAGGGTGAAATATCCTGGTAGTCCAAATTTAAATACAAAATGAATATTCAGTGTATTCAGCTATTTTTTGTTAAGGAAACCATATGTTGAGCTATGCCATCACTGATACATCTCTTGTTTGTTTTATTTCTAATCCCAGAAGAAGTTAGCTGTGTACAACAAGATGCAGGAGTCTCTGGAAGTGACCCTTCCCAGCAAGCAAGAGGAGGATGAGAAAGACCAACCTGCCGAGATGGAGTACCTGAACTCTCGCTGTGTCCTGTTCACTTACTTCCAGGGAGACATTGGTTCAGTGGTGGATGAACACTTCTCAAGAGCTTTGAGCCAAGCCAGTAGCTTCAATGCAGACACTGCCCTTCCCAAGAGCAAGGCAGGGCTGAATCCTCTCTGGAGAGGTAAGAGGGGCAGGAACTTGCTCCCTGTGGCGTGGCTTACTCGGGCTGCATTGCAGTAACACACATTGCATCGCAGATGAAATTCTACTCCTCTGTGCAAGTGGAAAAATCCCCCTTTAAATCTCCAAGAACTGAGGGGCTTCTTGGGTTGAGTGATCTGAGGTGTTAAAGGGAGAGAGAGCAGCCAAAGGCATGGAAGGAGCAGGCATCTCCCGCTCCTGACACATCCTGTCTCTGCCAGGGGCTGGGTGAGAGGGGGCAGAGCTCACGTGGCTTCACAAATGTCTGCTGTGAGGTTGGAGGCTTTTTTTTTTTTTTTTTTAGCTCCAAGTGTGAAATTTGTCCTGTGAGGCAAGAGCAAAGCTGTTTGGGGTGCTGGCTTTGGATGTAAAGGAAACCTCTGCAGCCTTCTGGAGTGACTTTGCCAGGTGATCAGGATTTGTCTGTGGCCGCTTTCCAGGCAGGGAGGAGCCAGTGCAGGATGGAAGAGGCTGGGGGGCAAGCCCTGGCTCCTGTGGCTGCAGCCAGATGGTGTTTTCCATTGCAGCTTGCTTGTGGGAGAGGTACAGATGATGTTATGGCTTGCTGGGTGTAAAATGGGCATGACGTTACTCTGCCTCCAAGCAGGGAGCAGAAATTCGGTAGGTTCTGTGAGGGATTTACTCGCTGTCCTAACACTTACCTCTTGTTATGCACATAAATGCCTATATATATTATATGTATTGGTGTGACAAAGAGCAGATCTTGCCAGAGACTCCAGGTAGCCCTTACAGACAAGACTTCCAAACTGGAAAAAGCGTGCCAGTGAGATGCTGTTTCCATTTTGTTGGATGTGGTAGTCTGAGTATTTCTTAAGACCCCCACAGCTGCATCGTGTCTGATCACATCCTTATGTGGACTGGCAGAGGGGTGCAAACTAAGCATGGTGAGCAGTGGCCTTGCTCTGGGTTGATGAGAGAGGTACTGGTGGGATCTGAGCAGGAGCAGTGGTGTTCTGAATCAGCAATGCGGAGGTGAGGCTGCATTGGTGAAAGCCACAGATACTAAAGAGAGATGGGATATTTGGAAACAACTGTGAAAAGAAAAATAGCACAGAAAGACTTGCTTTCCAGAAGGATGATGACAAATCTGAGGAAGTTTAAGCAAAGGTCAGCACAAGTGGCTGGGGAGCTAGAGGAATTTATGGCTTGAGCTGAGACCATTAATGTTAAATGGGAAATTTTCCGTTGACTAGACTGAGAGCAGGATTGAACCTATGCTTACTAAAAAGGAGACTGGAGCATTTATAAATGGCTCAGACAGGCTATAAATGTTTTAGCAATGGGATCAAGGCAGTCCCCAGAGACCCCATGCCCACAGCAAGCCCTCTTCAGCAAGCTGGGGGACATTCCATGAGTGCGGTTGCTCATCTTCCCTTTGGCCTCAGACACACCCTGTTGTTTTTCCCTGTCCCCCCTCTGTGGTTTCCCAACCATCCCCAGAGGGCTCTGCAGGGGACATGGATGGTCTGGTGTGAGGGTTCTCCAGCCATGCTGCCTCCTGACCCCGTGTGCCCCATGCCCCCAGTGGGGAATGGAGGTCTGCATGTCCTGAACATCTTCCGGGAATAAAGTAAGGAGATACACCCTGTGCCATCTCTGCACCTGCTGAAGGGGCCTGAAGATCCCTGGGGAGGCTGCTGGGAGCTGACAGAGCTGCTTCAGAGCAGAGAAGATGACATGAGCTTTATCAGGACCTTAGGGGTCTCTGAAATACTCCTGCTCAAAAACAGTGGGGAAGGACCAACACTGACAGCTTGGTCTTCTCATTTGTGCACAATATCAAAGATGCTCAGTTACAGCTCATGAACATGAGTTTGTATCCCATTATTTAAAGAAGTTAAAGTATGGTTAGCTTGAAGTTCTTCCATAAATAACTTTCATGGGTAGTCAGAACTGCTGTCAATTTCTTACTCGGAGATAAATTAGAAAGAGGAAAGCTTTTTGCAGTTGCTGTTTTGGGAGGTACAGGTTTCAGTGGAAAGTGTGTGAGCATGAACTGGCTCCTCAGCTCACTGCATTTTCTCCTTTATCTGAAAGGAGGGATTAGCAATGGTTTTTGACTTTTTTTTTTTCATATTTTTTTGCTTGATTTTTTCTTTTTTTTTTTTTTAAGGTGTTCTGATGAAAATGCAAACTTTGATTTTATCATTAAGGTGATATTGCAGGGGTTTTTATTGTTTGTTTTGAGGAGGGATTTTGCTTACATATAAAAATTTGAACCTGTTATTCTGAAAAGAGCAAGTTTTCATCATTTGTATGTTGAAACTACTGACCAGGTTAGGCTAAAATGATTTGAAAACTAATTTTTTTATAAAACAACAGTTCCCTACGACAGGCTCGAGTAACATGAATATTCAATTTTATGTGTAGCTGCCTGAAATCTTTTGCAGATGCTAGTGATACCTTGACACCAATGTTACTTTAATGGCATTTTTATCAACGTGTCTTTACGTGCTGAAAGTGTTGGGTTGTTTTTCTATCTTACTTTGCTTTCCTCTTGCCTTAAGTGAGAGCTGATGTTGTACTACAGAAAGCTCCATATGTTGTCTCCTTTCCAGTGTGCGCACTTCCGGCGTGTTTTCAGTGTGTGTTGTGAACGTTTTGGGTTGGCCACCATGAACATTTTGGGTTGGCCACCATGAACATTTGCATCAGCCATAACTTCATGGTCCCTGGGCTGTTGCCTTGTGCCTGCCTCCCTGTACTTAGGGTAGGAAATTGTGGTAACTCTGGTATCTTTCTTGGCAGACAATTTTATGTTAAATGCCTCCTGAAAGGCCACAGAAGCACAGAGGTTTATTTTCATTTTTTTCATTCCCAGGGGCACTATGAAAATGGCTGTTTCTCCATGTTCCATAGAGGCCAGGTATCCCTGAGCACTCAAGGGTGGGTGGAGTTTTCCTGCATGTTGATATGAGCCAGGACTGACTTTTTCCAATGAGGGTGGCCACGCTCAGTGGTGTCACTGGAGGCTGGCCCATGACAGTGTCAGGCTGCAGCCACAGCTTTGTGAAACCTGCACAGGTTTGAGAAGTGGAGACTGACCAAACATGTTTGCTGTGGGCTAGACCTCCTGCATGACTGGCAAAGCCAAGCTGTTATGCAATCTGGGATGAATTCGTGTTGGCAGATTCAGTGGTTTGAAGTGCTCTCTCCTGTTACTAAAGCTGTCCTGCAGATACTTTGTGGTTTTCTGGGCTTTTTTGAAGTGCAGTGCTTTGGAGTTAGGGCTTTTCCATGCAGATAACGGCAAGATAGTTTTCAAAAACTTGATTACAGAGGTTAATTTTCCAGAATACTGGCAGAGCATTGTCAAGCTGTGCTCCTGTCTTAAGTAGTGTGGAAAACAACAGACTGGACATGAAGTTCGCTTTTTTTTCTTTTTTCTGTGTCAGCCCTGCTGCCAACAGCACAAGCCATGCACACTCTCCATCTCAGTGTAATCCCTTTTTACAGGGAATGGTTTACAAACACAGAACAATACCAATTTTGGAGGAGTGCTGAGGCTTCTGTAATATGCTTGAATCACTCTCCATGAATTGCAACAGAAATACATTGCTAAAAACAACCCAACCTTTTGAAGAAACCCATGTTGAAGTGCAGTTTGTCAGATAAGCTTGCAGCCTCTGAAGCGTTTTGGCACAAAGCATCCTCTACGTTTGTCCGTGGTATGTTTGCAATGTTTGTTTCCAATATCAGAAGTTAATCAGGCTCAATAAACTGCCTAAACCAAAGCCAATTCATGTGTGGAGAAGTATTTATGATTTTAATGGATTTTAAAACAGAGACATGAGTCCTCGTGATGCAGTCAGAAAACACTTTCAAGTTTTTTGCTTCCAAAACATTTTTGTATAAGCAAAGTTCAGAGGCAGGAGCGTTTGAAAAATCTGTTCATTCTCAATGGTGTCTTCACCCAAATCTCACTCCAGCTGCTTATTAAGCAAAGCAAAACAAAAGGTGATTTAAAAAAAAAAAAAAAGTGGCAAAAGTTATGAGGAACAGAGGATTCCTCGCCTCATCAAATATTAAACTTCCCTGGCTTTATTTCTCTATAGGCTATTTTTATGACTCTTCTTTCATCAGAGGTGAAGTTCTGTATTTTTATGTTTCCATCTTTGACAAAAAAAAAATCCTGTTGGAGCTGAGACATATTGCATGAAGCAGTACTTCTAGCATGAGCTGGCAAGAGGATTGTGAGAAGGGAGAAGCCAAGACTTTGTGAAACATCAAAAACACTAACTGCTCCTTCAAAAGAGGAATTTTTAGAATGTGATTTCATAATGTAGAGGTATTGGAATCCATTTAAATATAAGCTGAGCCCTGGCTTTAAGAAGCAGCAAGTCTTTTAGTTCTGACAAAAACCTCTTTGAGCTACATAGATGATTCTGCTTGTAAGGTCCTATTGGGTAGAGGGCATCATGATATATTCTATAAAAGGCTAACATAAGCTGTGTTGGATATGACCTTTATCCCATCAAAGCATGCAATTAGTTTGAGAAAATCAGGTATTCTTTTAGCCAAATGTTTCCTGTTCTTCAGTGTGAGCTGGTTCTCTTTCCTCAGAAGCATTTGCAACCACTGCAGCTGCCTTTCTAAATGATGTGCTCTAGTCTGGGCAGGAGTTACCCTCTCTTCACAGTTTTTGTACCAAGACCCTGAGAGGGCTCTCACTCTACAGACTGAAGAAGAAAAATCTTCTTGGCAGGGGTGAAATCTTACATTTGTAAAAACCTAATGGGAGGGAATGAAGATGGGGGAGCCAGGCTCCCTTCAGCAATGCTTGCTGACAGAGCAGGAGGAAATAGGCAGAGATTAGAAAACAGGAAATTCCATCTGAATACAAGAAAACTTTTTGTTTTGTTGGGTTTTTTAGGTTGGTTGTTGTTTTGGGGGATTTTTTTGAGAGGCTGTGGAGTCCAGAGCTCACTCAAAATCTGACTGGGCATGGTCCTGGACAGTTGCTCCAGGTGACTCCACTTGAGCAGGGGAATTGGACTAGACAATCCTCCTGCCTCAAATGTGCTGTGATTCTGTATTGACTGGAGAGGCTTGAGTTCTGTTGCCTTGGGAGGGCTGACCTGAAACAGAGATTGGACAGAGCTAGTGAATAAAGCAGGTATTTATTGAAAGACCTCCAGGATCCACTTTGGGCAGCACAGGTCCTGATCAGGGCTACACCCAAGGTGGACTAAGAATGGTCACAAAAATGGCTGACTGGTGACAAGGTCTTACACTTTTATATGTTTTGGTCCATTTGCATATTGGGGTTTAATTGTCCTTCAGGTTGTGAGGTCCCATCCTTCTCGTTCCTCCCTTCAGTCCACCCTTGTTTGTGCTTTTGGGGCTGAAAGTTGTCCTTGGTCTTCAGCAGGAAAAGGATGTGTTTTGTCTCCCTACTCTGTGAAGAGAGCTGACTGGCACTTAATGTGAGGCTCAGAACCACGTCCCTAGACATCACAGAATCTGAAAACCATGGAAGCCAAAACTTAAGGCATCAGTTCAGCATTACAAACTTCAGAGTGGGGTTTTTGTCACGAAATGTGTCGTTCCGCTGCAGTCATACTTCCCTTCTCTCCTCCCTTCCAGAAAGCTCGACAATTTCAAGCCAAAGGAGCGGTTTCCCCACCTCGTTTTGGACCAGCTCTTACCAGCCTCCTCCTCCACCCTGCTTAACCGGCGTGCACCCCGATTTCCCTGTGACTGCACCGGGCACCTTCCCCGCAGCCGATCCCACCGGNTTACAAACTTCAGAGTGGGGTTTTTGTCACGAAATGTGTCGTTCCGCTGCAGTCATACTTCCCTTCTCTCCTCCCTTCCAGAAAGCTCGACAA
>VWZU01001021.1:1463125-1488291 GCA_013397095.1 Sterrhoptilus dennistouni
TTTGGTGTTTTTTTTTGTTTTTTTTTTTTTTTTTTTTTTTTGTTTTTGTTTTTTTTTTTTTTGTTTATAATATTTTTTTCCCCTGGGCTTGGCAGAGGTGGAAATCAAAGAGGCAGTGTGTCCTCTTTGAACTTCAGGGATGGAGAGCTTGGATGGCAGGGGAAGCAAAAGAAAAGACAGCATTTCTTTCTGAGGTGTGTTTGACTTCCTGGAATAGTTTAAAGCCTAACAAGCCTGCTCACTGCCTTCCCCTTCACAAGCTCATACTATGAGGGACCTCCTCTGGTTCCTTATAGATGTCAAAGCAAAACAGGACAGGAACAAAACAGGCCCACAGTTTGCACTGGAATTTCTTTCTGGATTGTATCACTGCCTTGTTGGTTAGTGGGGATGAAGAAGTGGGGAAGCTGCTGCCTCTTCCACCTTCAGGACTACTGTTCTGCACTGCTGAACCTGGGACTGAGCTGGGGGAACTTCTGCAAACTCTGGGTGACAAGTGCCAATAAAAACCTGCTGTTGTCTGTAGCCATTCATGCACCAGCCCATCGACTTCGAAAGTGAAATAAATTCTTCTTTTCCCCTCACTCACTAATCGTGCTAACAAGTAAGAAAGGAAAAGCCTAGCTGTGTAACAGTAGCCCTGCTTCTGTGTTCTACAGTTTGAGGGATGGAAAAGGAAGGAAAAAGACCCCACCCTTCCCTGTGACAAACTTTTAAGTTAAATTCAGCAGATTTCCTTCTCTCCCTCTTTCCCAAACACGCACATTTCCACACACGCACAGAAGTGCTTATGAGAAGCAGATGCTGCCATGGTTTTGTTCTTGGAAGAGGAGGGGAGCACTCTCCTGCAGTGGTGGGGAATTGATGGCAGCACAAAGGTTGAGGCTGCTCGTGTTTCTGCAGATAGGGGGAAAAAAAAAAACGCCCTTGAAATCAGGTCACAGATAAGTTGTGTGTTTTAATGCATTACTAAAGGAGTTGTTTTATTCTTTTTATGTGTGGTGTGTTCTGATGCTGTCCCAAGAAATGGGATGATTCATTTCGAGAGGGCTTATAAAACATGTTGTACTCTGTCACTGTTTCTGGGAGAACATAGGGAAATATTATTGTTTTATTTCAAGAAACGCAAAATACTGACCTCCTTAAAGTTGTCCAGGGTTTTATTTTATTGCTGTTACTGTTGAGAAATCTGACATCAGTTTTTATGTCTTCATTTGGAGACTGGAAGGGTTCAAGTTGTCCACCAGTTTTTGAGAGGCAGATGCCAGTTTTTTGCAATGCCCCATTTCCATCCCAACAAGAAGATGGAATAGTGCAGCCACTGACTGCCCAGGAGACTGGATGGATTTATGGAATTTCTGGAGAGCTGAATAAGCTGCACTTGGCAATAGTGAAATGGACTCTGTTCTGATCCCTTCCCTCACCGGACACACAAGTTCAGGTGGTCCTCAGTGAATGGCAGTTTTGTCTCAATCATCCACACCTGCATCAAAACACTTTTGAGAACAGATGTCTCATCACAGGGTTCAGAGAGGGAGGGGAATGTCACAAATCCCCCAGCCTGCCCTTAGGATTGCCTTGCCTCACCCAGCCTTTCTGCTTCCAGGCTGTTACAGATGTCTTGCTGTCCCCTTCCCACAATTCTTCACGTGTTTGGATATATTTCTCTACAAATACATTCTCATGTAGCTATACCTGGTTCCTCCTGTTCCACTCTCGTGCCTCAAATGCGTGTCCTTTGGAAATGAAGTGAATGACTTCGTCAAATCTCATATGAGAAGGAAAATGTAGGCATTTTATTGCATTCTCTGTTAACTCAGGAGTGATTTTTTTTCCCTACTTGTTAAAAAACCCAAACACAATAAAAACACATTAAAAAACCCCTTTCAAATCACCTGATTTGTATCTGTAAAGCTGATCATGAAATCAGCAGTTATGTAGAGAGGTGCAATATATTGCTTTTCAGCAGACAAGCCTATCTTTGAATATGATTTTTTTAATTGATTTCAGGTACAAGCTTTTGCTCCATATTAATGGACCAGCAAAATATATATTTCCTTATAAACAATTTAGATATATATATATATATTTCAATTGGAGTTATTGGTTTTAGTATGTCAGCCTTTGAGCTTCTGAAGGGTATTTGGATGATAAATATTGTTTGTGTGTGGGTTTTTAAAAAAAGTTGATGCATGTTGTTTGGAACTAAAAATCTCATGTAAAGTGGGAAAGTATTTAAAAATAAATAGTGCTTTTCCATATTAGCCCTATGGGCACAATCTGAGAGTTGTGGTGCAGGAAGATACCCCTTTAAAAAGTAAGGTTCTCATGGCTGAGCAAGTTCAAAATCCAGGAGAGGCAGGAGTGGTCTTGGAAAGGTTGAGCTGCTGCAGTTGAGAGCTGAGATGATCCTCTCCAGAATTGTATGTACATGGTTGGGCAGTCACTGCTCAATATACTAAGTTTGGGCTGTGTTAGGAGGTTTATTCTTATGGGGTGAGCTGGTTGCCAAGGGGAACTGTAGATATCCCTGGAAGGCCATGTTTTAGTGCCCTTGGTCTTCTCAGTGCCCGTGACCATCTCCCAGTTCTTGCTCTGCAGTCTCCACACCAGCACAGTGGGACCTCTGAAAGCTGGGCTGGAGTTCCCTGGGAAATGCACCTTTTTTATTTTTTTTCAGCTCCCAATAAAGAAAGTTTAGGGATGGGGGTCATTTAAATACTCCAGTTATTTCATGCACCTGCTCAAAGGCTCAAGCCTCCAAAACAAATCAGCTGTGCACTGTGGCTGTGGCTACAGAAGCCTGAATTTGGTCTGTTTCCTCCCCTCAGTGTCCTTGGAAACCTTCAGTGACATTGGGATGGTTGGGAGCAGCCTTGAATACCTGAATTGCAACCTGGGGGCTGGTCCAGCCTTGTGTCTGGTGAGCTGGGGCTCAGGTATTTGGTACCTATAGACAGCCAGTGTTTATAGGAGTTTGAGGTTTACAGTAATCGAGTGAAGTATCTGCAGAACTGTGCTGCACTTTCCCTACTCGCTCTTTGTTGTTTAAAACCATCAGTCAAATCAGGGTCCCTCTCTTCCTTCCCACCTGTTTTCCCACCTTGCCTCCCTCGAAACTCCATTGAAGTTTTTGCCCCTCTCATCAAAACTGATGGGGGGTTGAGGGGGGCTTTGTATAAAGAAAAGTGTCACTGTTTATTACTGAATAAATAATTTAATGTGAATTTTATTGTTATATTTTTTATGTAGCATTTTCAGTTTGGTCTGTATTTTTCAACAATTAGCTAATTCATTCTTTTTATTCTTATGCAACTGAAGAACTCATAAATCTCTTTGTAAATTTCTGCATCCTGAGTTTCTATTCTTTGCATGAGATTAATTTTTCGAGCCAAGGATTTGTCTTCTGTTGAAAGTGTTGTAAAACAAGTGTTCTAAACTGGTTCTGTACTAAAATTAAACAGTGAAAGCCTTGCATTGAAGGGATTTCAAGCAGAGATCTCATGAAGGCACAGGCTTGCCTTCTCAGACACTGTCAAGTGCTTATGCTGCAATGTCCTCTTTTATTCTTAACACCTTTTTTTTTAAAATTACATTAATGCTATGTAGCAATCAGACCCAGTGGAATCACAACCTGAGACTTCTTACTGTAAGACCCTTTTTTAATTTTATCGTTTTCTGGCAGTTTTGACAGTCATCAGGCAGAGATTTTTCCATGCAGTTTATTTACCTCAAACTGATGGGTTTTTTTGGCAAAGCTCAGTAATCCCTGCTAAGGAGGCAACTGCCCTTGCTAAAATTATTTTACAACTGTTATAATTAAGAGATGCTTGCATGTCTGTGTTCTGGCTCGAGGGCTGAAGGTTTGGTGTTTTGGTCGCAGATACATCATTTACTGCTCCAGCAGTGGGGGGAAAAAAACCTCCAAGCTTTGGCCAAGCACTCGGCTTTTGAAAAATTGCCACTTGCACGCAATCAGCGGGGAGCTGTTAAGAATTTAGTTGCAAAATCCTCTGAAGATCCTGACCATATGGGATGTGCTCTGTTTCAGAGCTGAGCAGGATTTTTCCCATACGTCCTGCTCCAGGCCCTGTATCCCGGACCAGGCAGCACTTTGTGCTGTCACTGTGTTCTTCTTTCTCAAGCTGTGAGGAAGAGATGGAGAGGCTGGCAGCCAAAAACGCCAGGAGAGTGAGGCCAGGAAAGGAGGAGAGGGGATTCAAAAAGCTTTCCGTAGGAGAGAATGGCATTGGGAGCTCTTGGGACAGGAACAATCTCCATAGGCTGTGGAGATGAGGATGGGATGCGGACTGCTGGAAAATAAGCAAATAATGCCTGATAATGAATGGTCTAGGGTGGGATGTGGCAGCTATCAAAAAACACCAGAATAACGTGAGGACTTAGAAATTTGGAAGGAAAGCATAAGCTAAACATTGCAGAAAATGTCTTTCTTTGAAGTGATGTGTGCACACTGTGGTTTAGTCAGTGAGAAGAGGCACAGGACCCCTTTTCTTTTAAGACAGCCACACAGAGAGAAATGTACTTTAGGAAGCAGGAGTGTGTTAAGGGAATGAGATACCCGAAGTGCTTTTTCTTCTCCCTGTAACTTCTGCTCTTGCCAGGGCTGGTTGCCCCACACCTGGGTTTCCAGGTGCTCCCAGGGGTTGTTTCTATGCTCTCATTGCACCGAGAAATGAAAGCAGGGGAAGCAATACTTTTATTTTGTGACTTGGTTTTATTCATGAAGATCCACATCCTCCATTAATGTGAATCCCTGGCACTCTGTTGGTTTTAGTGAATTTAACACCCATGGAGAATCTTACCAGTTAACATCCAGGTAAATCTTGGGAATCTTGGATAAATCTTGTTTTGGGTGTTATCAGCTGGAATCTGTGTCCCAGATGGAGCCAGAGTCTAGCTGGGTGCCCTCAGGGGTGCTGAGTCCCACCTGGCTGCAGGTGCCCAGGAAAAGGGAGAGGGGTGGGACTGGATTCCTCCATGCTGGAGGGGCAGACAAGAGTGGGGCTGTGGCTGGGTGTCCCTGGTGGGACAGGGGTGTCACCATCCTGCTCCTGGATGGACATTCCAGGCACTGGACACTCCAGGCACGGTGAGGCCGTCCCGGCAGGACCTCGGGCTCGGAGGGGTTCTGCTGCCTTCGTGACGTGGGAGGCCGGGTGGGGACCGAGACATCTGGTGAGAATTCCTCACGGCTGAGCTGTGCCTTGGGCTGGGATGCCGAGTAATTTAGCTGATTTCTTTTTTGGGGTTGCTGGGAGGAGGAGGAGGAGGAGGTGGGGAGGGGGGGGGCTGGATGCCACAGCCTTCCAGTAACTGTCTCCCCTCCAAAATAATCACTTTTGCTTTCTTTGAAGGCAAGAAAGAAATTATATTAAAGAAAACAAAACAACAAACCAACAGCAGGAACTGCGCCGATGTGTTTGCCCTGACAATAACTGTACATCTGCAACAGTTTATCTCTATGGGAAAATGAGTGGGTAATAAAGTTTTGATGTCGGCTGTTCCATGTACAGAGGTATCACAGGCTTTGAAAATGATTTGTTATGTGAATGCCCATAGTAGCACCGAGGTTCAAAGGGAGGTGGTTTGTTTTTCGTGCCCATTTAGTTATGAATAACACCAGCTCTAATTTCCTCCTCCCACCAGCAAGCAGAGAGTCCTGCATTGGAAGCCAAATATAGCAACAAAGATTTCTATCTCTGGCCAAAACCAAAAAATCTGTTCCCTTTTAAGAATAGCACTCTATTCTTTTCTGATGGAGATGGATAAAGAGAAAATTCAACTTTAAGGAAACCAGTTTCTCAGTGGGAAACTCCCTGGTCTCAAATGGCCAGTGTAAAAGGTATGCACTTATTTTTTGGCATCTCTGTAGAAGCCAATAAGGAGACTTCTGTAGAATGGCATCAGTAAAGCCCTTTTGGAGTGGCAGTCTGGACAAATCTTCCATAACTTGCTGGTGTGTTTTTCCTGCACTGCCCTGTCTGTCTTGTGAGCAGCAGGGCCTTTGCTGAATGGGAATGCCACGAATTGCACAACTATCCCTGCTTGCTCTGCACCCTTTGCTTTTGTGGAGAAGTTAATGATTAAGCTAAATTCATGCCAACATACTAATGGTTCGGCTTATTAGTGATGTTACCTGCTCACAAGATTGAGGAGAGATTATTACCTTATGTTTTCATATCCTTCCTGAACTCTGGAGTATGACAGTTTGACTTAAAGTTATCTCTGTCAGGAGAGGATGAAATAGAAGTGACAAATAATTAATCAAGGCGGAACCTGGGAGTGGTTTGCTTTTTGTGGAGAAGTTAATCCCTTGGCTCTGAGGGACAGACCCCTGCTCCACCTGACAAGGCAGTGGATGAGGTAACATGGAGCAGCAGTCAGCCCATGGTCCCTCCTACCCCTTTGGTTCTCTAATGGGGGGAGGATGTGGGAAGTCATCCCTGTGCTCTTTCCTGTGACTTCCCAGTGGTGTTGTGTCCTCAGAGAGTGGCTGTGGGCAGTGGGGCTGCCCAGGCCCCTGGGGTGGGGTAGGAGAGAGAGGACATTGTGCAAGGAAAAAGCAGAAATGTTTGTGGTAAAGCACTTCCTCGGGTGGTGATCTGACCTTTTCTGGGTGGGAGTTAATGCCCCCGAAGATGAGCCTGCACCTGGGTGTCAGTGCCTGTTTTTAAGCTGGGATGTGCTTTTAGGAGGAGGCACACACCTGCACCCACATCCCCTTTCTGATCTTGGACTCGGATCTTTATAACTTCTCCACACCATCTGAGGAGGACTATTCAGCCTTTCCTTCGAAGGATTTATTCCCATTCCAGCCGACCCCCAACCACCCACCCATCAGCAACTGGCATGTGTGACATGCGAGCAGAAAAAGCCCTTTCTCTCATGTGGCACTTTCCTTGTTTTAGAAGTGTTGCTTCATTCATTTGCCGACTGTTTGGTTGAAGACCTTTGCTGTAAAGTGAATGCTGAAGGGTTACAGGGTTAGCTCTTCCTCATTTGGAAAACTCTGCCTTTTTTTTTTTTTTTTTTTTTTTTTTTTGAGCCTTGGACCCCTAAAGCATTTTTAAAAAAACAACACAGGGAAGTGTCATCCAGTAAATATATTTGCACTGGATCTGTTTCACCAGACATGTTTCTGATGGAGTTTTAAATAAACACAAGGATGTTTGGAAATATCTTGTGTATGTAAATATGTAAAATATGCAAAACAAAGCTGACAGCTGTGGGGTGGACTCATTGCTCACGTGAGGAGGCTTCATGTAATGGGTTTTTTTTTTCCATCATCCTGTCTTTTTTTAAGCGTCTGTGTCTGCTCCAAGATAATCTGTGATTCCCACTGGACAGAGAGGGAGGAGGCTGGACGGGCTGGAGCGATTTCTCTGGAATTCAGTGAAGAACCTGCTGGTGAATATTGGAGCTGCTTTCCATGGAGCACCTGAGTGCAGCACACAGGAATCCCCTCTCCCTGGAGGTGGGGCAGTGCTGGGTCTGGCTGAACTTGGCCCTTGAGGAGGGGCAGTGGGAGAGAAGAGCCGTCCTTGGGCAGCACCGCATGACAGCAGCATTAGTCACCAGCACACCGAGCTCCATTTCCTCAGCTCAGTCTGTTGCTTAGGAGAGGACAACACTTCTGCAACCTCAATTCAGCCTTTATTTAGCCAGGTAGAGTTTGAGCCTACATCCTCATGTCAGGTTAGGAAGCACTGCAGTGAGAAGGAAGAAGAAAATCACTGAAACTCTTAATTTATTTTATTTTTTAATTGAGTGTTATGCTGCTTTTTAGACTCCCTTCCAAAGGGTAATTCATCCTCTATGCATAGTAACTGTACCAGTTCCAAGTTCTACAGGATATTTGGTGTGACTTAGCCACCTGTTGTTTTTACTGATTTTTTTTCCCCCACCTCTTTCCTCACTCTTGTTTTCCAGTCCCACTGCTTTAAGAGCAGTGTTCCAAACTCCTGGCTGGCTGGCAGTGGGGATGTCCAGGCCCATGGGCAGCAGCACACACTCCTGTGTGCACACTGAGTTTCTCCTGTCCATCAGCCAGGACACTTGGATGTGCAAATGTCCAAAGGGGCAGGACAAGTGCAAGCTCCTTCTGTTTGCTCCGTGGTTTTAGTCACAACAAATGGAAGTGCTTGGCAGGAACAGCAGCCTGGGTGAAGGACAAAGTGGAAGTAGAGCAGCTCAGGAGATCCTTCTGGCTCCTGCAGGAAGAGTCTCTTTTACTCTGTGCAGGGAAATAGCTGAAGTGGATCAGATTTGCTGCTGCTCATTCTCCTCACTCCCAGGCAGGCTCCTTTGCTTTGTTGTCACTGATATTTCTCTGTGAACATCCTTGAGGAGATCTTTAAGAGATCTAGTACTGAGCCTCATCATCCCCTGACTTGTGATGTCATTACCTGTTGTAATGTCACCTTACCTGTGTCCCCATCACCGTGGGGATGGACACTGGCAATCTGTAGCAATTTGCAATCCTTTAATGCTACATTCTCCTAGTTTACAGAGTTTACAAGTGAGCTCTTGTTTCCTCAGCTCTTACCCCACACAGACTCTTCCAGTGACTGCATCTATTCCACCACCAGTTTCACCTGGAAATGACCAGAAATTGCTGCCAGTCTGGATGATGCAGTAGCATCTTTGAAATCACTATTAAAACCCATGACTCAAAAAAATGTTACTGCTTTGTGGCTCATATGTGGCCAGGTTTTCTGTTCTCATCTGTAATGGAGATGTTGCTTTCTGCATGTCAGTAGACACCAAAAGACCAGAATACCCTACATGTGTCAGATTTGGGGAACCAAACAAAGAGACAGAAGCAGAAACACTTAAGAATGGGACACTGAACTTCTTTCTTTCTTTCCTTTTCCATCCAATGCCATCTCCTCATGTTGTGGTGAGACCAGCAAAAGACATGGCATTAAATTCTTCACCCCCAGATCCCTGGGCAGGAAGGAATTTCTTTTAGTTGCTTTGTGTCTATGATACTTTGCAGTGTATGCTGGTCCTGTCAAACAGGCACTGGAACCTGCTGGACAGTGCCTGACCAGCAAAACCTTGATGCTCTTCATGGACAAACTCATCATTCACAGTGGGCACTTGAAAAATAGTGTTTGTGGTGCAGGAATTGATAACAAACTGGGAATCGTATCAATGTTATTAATTTGGATTTGAAACATGGGGAAACTTAACATTGAAACTGAGTGGGTTCCCCAAGCTTCAGATCTGTGCCTTCAGAAATTCCTTTCTAATATTTTGGGCTGTATTTCTGTGGTTCTTAACAAAGGTTCTCCCTAGTGAAGGAGAAGATGCAGCTGTCATCCATGACAGAGGCACTGCTGATTATTTTTCATGTTGCTCTTTGCTAGTTTGTAGAGGTCTGAGAGGAAGTATAGAGAACCCAGATCAACTGAGAAAACCTCTAGTTCTCCTGTGCACAGTTTAATTCACCATTACAAAGACTCTTATGCAACTCTTAGACCTGAGATTTCCTATTTTCTTTATATGAGATCAGTAATCATTGTAATTTCATTTCAGCTGGAATATTATTTTTCCTTTTTTTTTTTTTCTTTGCTGTTTGACGGGTCAGATTTAAACCATCTGCAGGCAGATGGAAAGGAAAAAGTGGAATTATTGTTTTCACCAAAAAATTTTGCAGCTGTCAGGGTGTGTTTGACACAAGCCTGATGGCTGAAAACAAAGACGGGACACGTTGTCCCGGCTGGATATCAGAGAGCGCAAGAGCTCTCCATGGCCAACTCTTACTTGGAGAACTTGGGGCTAAATGAGGTAAACAAAGTCATTATTTAGCCATACTCGAGGGCTTTTCAGAGAGGATTATTCACTGAATTATGTGCTGCTTTTGCTGGGCCTCAGTGAGGCTCTGCTGGTTTTGGCACCAGGAGGGGGGGGCTCTCCAAGTGACAGTCACGATATGTCACAGTATTGACAGAGCTTTGTGACTGTCACATCCCACGGCAGGGGCTGCAGCCATCCCTCCCAGTACCTGTCAGGATGTATTGCTTCAATAATCTGGGTTAATGTATGGCCCCATCATTAACAACTGATGAAAGAGGGCTGAAAGTGGAGCTTTTTAGGAGGGACAGCAGGAACTGTGACTCAAACCCTCCCAGCAGGGATGAGATTGTTGCTTCATGTCCAACACCAGTGGCTCCTTGGGAATACCAACACTGCTACTACTTCCTAAAGCAGTCATTCCCACAAGGATTCAGTCTGGGAGAGCTGGATCCACCACTGGGAGCTCATGCATCTTGTGCAGCGGCTTTTGTGGTTAAGTCTTCATAAGAGTGGTCATTCCTTCTGCTTGCACCAAGCTGGGCATCTTCAGGAACCATAAATGAGTTTCCAAAGCTGTCTAAGACTCAAATCTTCTTACACATGTCAATATATTTGCATGGGGAATGCAATTCTTTGTTGTCAATGTGAAGTTTGTGACTGCTAGGCCTTCCTGATATCTGGGGTTTTTTTCCATTTAATGGGAGATTTCAGATGGGGTGGCGTGTGTTGGTTTGTTGTGTGGGGTGTTTCAACATTAACATCAGCAACATGGGCTAAGACAGTTAATAATATAGCTTTTATCCTTTTCACCATGAGTTTTAAAAGTGCCAACACTATGAAGTCATTGGGAAGTGTATTTTTCTGCTCTGAAGTGACAACCCTGCATCATTTCCATCTCCTGTGGCTGACACTGCCATTTTGATGTTTATCCACATGATATTTCACCCCCCACCAATAATTTGTGTATATCTGTAGACAGAATGTTCTGGAACTAAGGTAAACCTAAGAGAATAGGACATTTGTGAACTGTGAGCTATTATCTATCATTAAGCTATCTGAACCCTTGCAGTGCACAAGAATTGAGTTGCACTCTTGTTGTTCTGTGCTGACTGGACGTGTTGTACAACAGCACAAATTGAAAACAATTTTAGAAATGGCTCATCAGATACTTGTCCTCCAAAATAGCTCAGAAGACCCAGCTTTACATCCATCTTTGGATCAAGGTAAAATCATACTGCTGCAGTTGTCATGATTCGGCTGCTATGGGAGAAAGGTCAGGAGATGTTTCAGTTGTTTTGGGTGTTTTTCCCCCACTCATTTTGGGGGCCAGGATCCTAACTTCAACAGGAAACCCAAGAAATCAGAGATGTAGTGGCAATATTATCACAGGGAGCCTGGAAAGGGTAGAACATAAAGAACAGAGGCCAAATCCAACTCATGTCACTCTCATTAATGTGGGAAGTACACTCCTGTTGGAAAGAGTAAAAGGGTTTAGGTTTAAATGCGTCAAATCTCACTCTCACCAACGGGTTACTTATTTCCTCCTGTATCTTGCACAGCCTTAGCAGGATTGTCAGAGGGGTGTTTTGTGCTCCCTGCTCTGCACTTTGCACAGTTCTTTGCACCTGCACCAAGTGGGTGTGAAATGTCCCCACTCAGCGCTGGTGATGCTCGTTCACACTCACTTAACGCTGGCGTTGAGGAGCCTGGAAGTGGCCAAAAGGCAGAAACCCATCCCCAGCCTCATGCTGACTCCTGGGGACAGATGTGCCATTGCTGTGGGTCGCATCCCTGTCACCTCCCACACTGAGCAGTGTCAGTGAGATGAGGGAGCTGCATCCAGCCACCCCAGCAGGATGCTGCTGCAGGACATCTGCTTTCTACATTGCTTTCTTTCAAGGTCTTGGAAAAAAAATAAAGCAAATATTCACTTTTACCTTTATTCTTTTGCTGCCCAGAGCTACCTTTGTAAATTATAAATAATAAAAAAATGCTCTCAGTGAGGTGAGGCTGGCCTGGTCTCTCAGAGCCATACATTTTCATGTGTTTTTCTGCTGTCTGTAGGTATAGGGGATTAATTCCCGTATGAGAAGCTGCAAGTGCCTTATTGTGATCTCTGAGCAGGTGCACCTGTAGCATTCCCTGTGCCTCCCTGAGAGGAGCACCACAGACTCCAGGAAGGAGAGAACCTGAAATAAATCTCAGAACAAAAAAGTGGCTTAGACAGAGCAACTTACTGAGCTCTGAGATGAGATGGGCATTTTTAAGGAGAGAAAAAACGTGAGGCCATCCAAAAGCAAATGGTAGAGAAAGTGCTGTGGGATCCAAATGCAATTTGTGTCTGCTACAAACAGTGCCCAGCCTCTGAAAAAGACACAACAAGCCCTGCAAAGAGCCAGGAGCTGTACAGGAGTGCAGCTCTGTCAGTGCTGCTGCTCAGCCATGTCTTTGTCTCCATGTTTCTGCCCTAGTCATGGCTCCTAAGAGTTCAAATGGGTACAAGAAATCCATTTTCAGATTGTGTTTTTCCCCTTAGCTGATAAACTGACTCACTGAGGGGAAACTGTCTATGAAAAGTTCCCAGAAGTTCAGCAAAACAATTCCTCCACTTTCTTCTTTCTGTCCTATTATGGAAGTGCTTTAATACCAAAAAGTTATCCAATAAAAAGCAAAAATAAAAGCAACATCACCCTTGATTCTGGCTGTTTAGCGCACATCAGAAACAGGTGTTGAAACAGGTGTTGCTTTTCTCAGTGCACAGCTGAATATGGACAGACTTATTAGCACCCTGATATAATGGCTGGAAGGAGGAAAGTGGTTAGGAAATACGGACTGATGGATGTTGTTCTGGTTTTGTAGGGGTTGGCTCACTGAATGAGCATTATTCAAGGAGAGTTCAGTTCCAGGATAGAAATAAGCATCGTGCTTTGTGATCAGTGTATTATAATATAAGGAAAAACTTAATTTTTAAATTAAAACTCAGGGTCATTACATACAGCTGAACTGGCTGCTGACCAAGCTGAAGAAAGAGAGAAGACATTTTGGAGTATTTCACCTGACTGTTCCTGAAAAGAGATTACAGCTCAGGTAGGTTTGCATCCATTTTTTACCTGTAAAATGGCCTTCTTTGTTTTCTGTAGGGTCTTTTCAGGAGCACTGAAATCAGCTAAAGCTCATAAGTAGGTCTTGTATTTTCTGTGATTCTGTTGCTGAAGTTGATGATGTTACTTGGCTTGGCAGTAACTCTCCTGCTCATTTAGTAAAATTTTCACAAGTTGCCTGAGATTGTTAAGTCAGAGGAAGCTTAGAGGAATAGAATGTTGTGTTTCCTGTGTTTTGTTGTAGTTATGTATTTAGTTTCTTTACTGAGGGAATCATGCAGTCTCCTGGATTAGAGGTTCTCCCTATCCACTTTTTTTCGTATTTTAATTTTTTGTTTCCTCTGAGCAATTTTTTAAAAGAAGATTGCATTTGAATTGAACTCTTTAAGGGGTGTATTCTTCTATTTTGATGGATGCACAATAATGGATCTGCCCCTTGGAATGAGACAGCACAAAATCTCCTGCTGCCAGAGTCCTTGAGGAAAATTATAGCTCAGCTGAAGGTAAACATCATTTTGATATCAATTTTGATCTGCTTTCTCAAACCCTCTTATCTAATTGTGAGAGATGCATGTGGACATTCTGTCCACCCCTTCAGAAAACACTACACAAAGCTGAAGGCTTTAAGCTCGTTGTGAAGATAAGTATCTATTTTTATATTTTTTTTCCTCGTGGGCAACATGTACCAGTTGCTTGGTTATGTATTTAGACTATTAATAGGGACTGCACAGGCAAAAGGAAGTTTAAATGTGTCAGTGGACAAAGTTATTAATTAGTTCTCGCAGCGTAGCCGTACATTTCGAGTCTCACTCTGTGTTAACATTGTAAAAGCAGCTCTTTACACTGGGAGGACAGGGAGGTCCCCCTGCTGTCAGCAGGCAGGTGAGCACAGACAGGGATGCTCTGGTGAAACCAGCACATCACCGTTCACCACTGAAACTGATGCCTCGCTGACAGGCAAAGATGGATAACGCTAATTACCGAGGCAGGAGATGTAAATAAAATGAGCAGATTGAAATCCTGGGAAGGGATTATTTAGCGTTTACCTCTGTCGATTTTTGCGTGGATGGTTATTAGTGTAACCACTAGGCACAGCCTGTGCAACAGCTTGGCTGTTCCCATTTACAAGCAATTATTAATAACACTGTTAAATTACAGGCTGATTTCCTCTAAGGCAGCTTATGCTTGAAGCTTCTGTGATTTAAATGTGAAACGACCCCATTATTCCTTTACTTGATTGATACTAACTGAAGGTAATTAGCATACAAAAGTTAAATCCACATTAATTAGGAAACCCTTGCTGCCACCTCTGTAATTATTATTGAAGGCAATAACGTTTTTGCTGGCACCCAACCATAGTGAAAGGAAATAGCTTTGGACTGAATATACCTATAGAAGTTTTGTCTTCATTATTTTAAGGTTTAGTGATTTAAACTCTAAATCTACCCTTGAAAATTGTGTACAGGCTCTCATATTTACCAGCTACTCTGAGGACACCTGTATATGTATTTATCTTTGGTGGTGCACTATTACAGCAGGATACTTTTCTGTCCTTAGCAGAGGGATTGAGATTGAGCTAAGTGTCCTGAGTGGCTCGAACAAAGTTTCATTCACAGCAGGGCGAACCTCTCCAGCTGTTTATGGACGGGATAGGAACAGCTGATCTCATTTAAAGAATTCAAGCTGGGAAACAAGGCAGGGGAAAGCTGTCGGTGAAATGGATAATGATGTAACTTACTACGAAAGTGGCCATTCAGTAAAGCTGTGTGCTTTACCTGTGCCTGCTTTTACAGCTCTCTTTGGTTTGCTCTGACATTTTATTTTTTCAGTATGATCCTTTTAACACTGTGGAATAAATCTGTGCTATTATAACCAACTTGTTGTGCTGGTAGAGGTGCACAGTGTGGTCTCAGATGTGGCCTTAAAAATGAAAATTTTTCCTGTTGGTCAAAAACTGGGTGTGTGTGCAGGAAGGGGAACACAACAGGGGAAAGGATGGAAGTTGTGTGGCTCCTGAACTGAGAAGAAAGCTTGCTGTGTGGGATTGCTTCCCTGAGTTAGAGCTGCACCACCAGGGAAGGTGGTTTTGGGAGCAGCCTGTGCACAGCTCTGCTGCTGGGGAGGGCTGCAGGAAGGGGCAGCTCAGCCCTGTGCTGCCATCAGTGCCACCGTTGTGGGGTGGGTCACCATGTCCCCTGCAAGTGTTCTCTGGGCTGTCAGCCTCTCCTGGGAAAGGTTTCACAGAATGTGTCCAAGCCCTCCCCACACTGTCATTGCTATCAATGTTGTTTATCACTTTTTGGGGTTTTATTTTTTGTTCTGGAAAGATCCTATTTGACAGGCTGCAACACTATTAGAGAAGGCAAGTAGATCAGATTCCCTCTCTGATGTGTTTTCTGTGTTGATGTTGCTTGGGTTTTCAAAATTTTTTCTTTCTCTTAGCTCCATCTGTGTGAAACAAGTAGAAAGCATGATTTAACTAGTTGCATGGAAATCTCTGATGCATCAGCCCACCTCCAGGAGGTTCAGTGGAAACTTACAGTCCTACATGTTTGAAAAGAGGAAAAAACACCCTTTGCCTACTGTCTCTTTTTGAGCCTTGCATTTTGTTCATGTTGGACAGTAACCCCTTACACCAGGGCTGGGTTTGAAGCTCAGAAAAGGTTCTAAGCCACTGGGATGGTGCAGTGCTCCAGGTTAATGCTCGTTGGGAGATCAGCACAGCTAAACTGATGTGCCTGGCTTGGGGGGGTGTGACAGGCTGAGCACAGAGCACATCCCTGGGGGAAACCAGGCTTGGACAAGTGGTTAAGCTGCAGGCTCTGAGTGGAAATAGGGCTTCCCAAATGGCTTTATGTAAGTTTGCCTTGTAGTTGTTGAGAGTTTCTCTCTTTCTATTTACACTTTTAGAGTAAAAGTCTATGTGTTGTAAATATCAACTTCAGAAGCCAGCCCAGTGCAGCTTCCTTTGCAGCCAAGGCCTTGATAAGACCAAGGTGTCTTTTGATAAAGGAAAAGGTTTTACTCCTGCTCCTGTGCCCTACAAATCTTTTTTTTTTTTTTTTTTTTCCTCCCCACTGTCATGGCGCTGCATGGGAGCAGGAAAGAAGCTGCAGAGTGTGGGAGGATACAAGGTTAGTTTTTGAGAGCCATTTCAGTCTGTTCAGAGAAACTGTTAATGGAAAAACTAGATTAACTAATTAACTGCTTTCACAAGCTGGGCTTCCAAAACCACATAGACTTTAACCCCACAGCAGAAACTGGAAAGAATGTTGCAGTGTAGGAACAGATCTTGATAAGCTCTGAGATTCTTGCAGAGCTTTCTGAATGCCTGTTGCGATGTTTGAAATAGTAGGAAATACCTATTAGAGCAGTTTCAAGGGTGTATTCTCCAAATGCCTATTACGTGCAATGGTAAGAAAATAGTGAGTCATTAAAAATTAATTCTGTTTTAAGCTTCTGTGACTTCTCTCAGGAAGTGTCTTCCACTGCTATAATTGGAGATATAAATACAAAAAGTTTGGCGACCAAAGGTATGTCATGAAGAGAAATGGAGTGGTTGAACATTTGTTCCACCCTAATAACTGATGGGCCAATGAGACAATTTGATTGATGGCACTTTTACAGCATATTCTAAATTGTAGCAGGTATTAAAGATGACATTCCCATCTCTTGTACACATTCTCTTTTAATACAAATGTTGAAAACACTGAAAACAACCCCATACTCCTGCAAGAGACTTAGTTTTGATTTTCTTTACCAGACATTCACAGGTGTGTGGGCTTTGTCATACCTAGACAAAATGGAGAAGGAAGTTCAGTGGAAAATGGGAGCCTTAAAGAACTGAAGAAAATGTTAGTAGAAAAATCTTGTTGAAAAGTCAATTTGGTTCCTCCCTATATATTTTTTCACATGTATTAAAATACACATGTTAAGTGTATTTTTCTTCTACAAATTCATGGCTTTTCATCCCATCATCTAAACTTGGGGCAACTTTAAAGCTTATATAAGTGATTGTATTTAAGCACAAGTTGTATTTAGGCACAAGTCCTTGGCTGAATCAGGATCTTTGCTCTAAAGTAAGATAGGATTAAGCCACTGAACAACCAATCAACCCCCCAACCAAAAAAGAGGAACCTCTCCCATCAAGAGCTGTGTTTGTAAATGCTAAATTAAAAGGAGTCTTTTGGCTATGAGGCCAAAATTACTTACGTGCCACGTGTGTTGATAGAAAAGTGGTTCTTGCTAAAACCATCTCACTTTGAAATGACAGACAATACCAGCAAAACTCTTCCTCCAGCTGAGGCTCTCATTGTGCAGCTGTCACAGCTGCAGAGCTCCTGGGTACAGGCAACCTCAATGCAGGGATTTAAAAATAAAAAAATGCCTGTTCAATCTTGGCTTTCTTTGAACTTCCTAGGCAAGTCTTGTCCATGGAAAAACATTCTGTGCAATTTCAAAACAGAAAATTGAATTGCTGAGTATTGTGGAATAGACTCTGACAAGCACCAAAATCAAGATCTGAAAACATTTGAAAAGCTTTATTTACCTTCACTTAAATGAGTTTTGAATTCACATCCTATTGTGCTTGTACATTGGAAATGTAATTTTATTTTAAAATGTCAACAGCAGAGTGGTGGAAAAGACAAGGTATGGAAGCTACAGAGCAGCAGTAAAATAAATGCAGCAGAGGCAAAAAGTCCTTTTCATTACAGGGAAAGTGATTTAGGCCAAATCCAGCTGCACTGGAGTGAGGGAAAAGATACCCATTAACCTCTGTGCAGCTGGATTAAACCTTGCCCTGGGATAACTGGCTTCCTTAGTGGACCATATTCTACATCTCATTCTCTGTGTTAAGCTTTTTCATGCTGCCTTAAATAACATTGGAAATGCTCAGCATTGAGTGTGTTATATAGTCTGTATATATGGGATTTTTTCCTTAAGCGTGAGAGGTGTCACTGGGTCTGAGAGAAAAGAAATCTTGGTGGTTAGAGGTTGGATAAGTGTATTTAAAACTGTTCTCTGAATGCTGTGGGATGTGGATAATTTTGTTCAAATTTACACAGAACCACTGTCTGGAGCCCTTCAGACTGATTGTGAACTTCTGGAAATCAGAATACGCTTCATTCATCATCAGGAACTCACTTCTAGGTCCATGACAGGTTTTACGTGTCTAGAGAAACCAGGGGATATAATTGAAAAAACAGGAGAGAAGGGCTGATTGACAAGAAGATCTTTAATTTTGTTTATATATCATGAACATGACCTAAATAAAGTTGCTGTAGCTAAAGGAGGCTGGATTTATTGTAGGGGGGGAAAAAAAGTACTTTTATAACAAAAATAGGCCTATATCCCATTGCTGAGCAGTCATTAGTTTTTATAAGTTCCTTCCTTTTTCCAGGTTCTAATTGGTGACCTGTTGGGAGCCCTGAGTACAGAGCTGTCAAAGCAACCCCCTTTTTAAATTTTTTTTCGTCACATTCCACTATAATTAGAGTGATGATTATAGTAACAAACACAGCACCAGCTGTTTGAAGCTTAATACTATTTAAGTATTACCATGTCTTTATTTTAAAGGTACCAAAACATATGGAAATCATAAAACATTTCTTTCTCTTTTCTCTGTTAAACTAAAGTTTTGCATTCAGATGCTAAGCCTGTGTTTGAAGAAAGGGGGGGGTGGAAAGAGAGAATATTTCTGAAATACCCTGTAATAACTCCAGCTCATCTGTACAATTCATCCAACTCCAATTCCCTTTTCTATTCCATCTCTGTCCTGGCATCATTTCTGTGGACACAGAAGAGTGACAACAATACAGAAACAGGCTGGTGCAGCTCTGACAGCTTCAGAATCCATTAATGACAATAAAAGTGGCAATAAAACTAATAAAAAAAATTGGAATGCTGCTTTCCTTGAAAAACTCCTTGAGACAGCAGATGTATCCTTTCTAGATGGGGCTGCTTGGGCAGCTACTGGAACTAATTTCTCTCCCAGGATTCAAATTTTCTGTAGTAGAAGTTGTTTTCAGGCAGATACTTATTTTTTTCTCATTTCTCCTGTATGTTTTAGAAGACAGCTCATATAAAGAAAAGAAAGGGCCATATACCAGTAAGTAATTTAAAGATATATATTAAAAAAAAAATTACAGCCAAACTTGCCCTGTGCAATATTACTCAGAAATCTGCAGAGCTATTCCAGGGATTAAAGTAACCACGGAGTTTGCATTCTTAGTTACACAGAGCTAGCTTTCTGCCAAAGTACTTTAAGACTTTGGCATCTTCTGCTTTCATGTAACGGGGTATCGGGTCCTGCAGCTTTATCCTCTCCACTCAGAGCTCTGTTCAGCCAAATCCCTGGGCTTTGCTCTCCCTGGTTGTGATGGGAGGGAGGAATGTGTGGCAGGAGGGAGGCTGGAGGGATGAGCAGAGCCAGGGGGAAGGGCTGGTGTGGTCCTGCAGGGTGGATTCAGGTCCTGTGCTGGTCGCTGGGACACCGTGGAACAGTGGTGGAGCTCACTGATCCACCATTGATCCACTGATCCATTGAACCATTCCAGAATTCAGATTGTTTATAGGATCAATGGAAGTCTCACAGACTTAATTTTACAATTAGGACATTATATCTGGTGTGTAAGAACTGTTCACTTCTCCTTCTTCTCAGTGAAGACTTCTGTGTGTCTGGCAGCAGCAGATTGATTACGTCAAACCCTCTCAATAGGAGATGTTGTAGGTCTGAGTTGGCAGTAGACAGGTGTGATACTCCTTGAAACGTTTCTTTATATCATATTATTGCCCTGAAGCAGGTATCTAAATAGCCAGGAACTGAGTTAATATGTGCTGGTGTTTCTAAATGTATTAGTGGAATTTAAAGCCAGACATAGAATTTGGATTTAGTTAAACAACAGTGAAGCTACCAACTACCATCAAATTTGTGATTTCTGCAGCTTATGATGTCCTCCCTTCCAGTCTTTTTCCATTTATTATGTCACTACTAATTAAGCCTAGAGAATTGAATTGATCTATGGGCAGGTTATTGCGCACTCAGAAACGTTACACTGACTGCAACTTCTCCTTAACTTATCATTAGGAAGCACACCTGTGTGCCAAATTTGAGCACAATTCCTCACTGTATTACCCTGCTTGCCTTAAAAAATACCAAGGTGCTGGTACATCTGTGTATTGTACTTTATATACACTGAGATACACCACTCTCAGTGGTGGGACAGAGGGATGTACTCAGGCGGGAGTCCCACTATTCCCATCTTCCACAACAATTCCTTTCCTGCTGCACATGAAGACTGTGGGTGATTTGCTCTCTTTAAACACCATCTCTGTTCTCATACTCGCATTCCTTATCCAGGAAAATGTCATTGCAAATTCAGATCTCATTAAATGATCTCTGTTTTCATTTCTATCAGAGTTTTTGGAGGCCAAGTCTGGTTTCTTTTTAAATATGGGCTGAAAAGGAGCATAAAAGCTGCTGCTGCTGCTCCAGTCAAACACAGAACTTGGCACCTGCTGGCTCTCAGAGGTACCTGAATTCTGATGGTATGATGAGGATTGCTCCTGTAAACTGTAATTAGGCCTGGTATTAGCTAGGTAGATGAAAGGAAAGAGGAATTCCAGATAGTAGGAAAATATTTTGCTTTATTTCATGGGAAAAGAAGTTTATCACATGTTAGTGTTTTCAACAGAGCATTATAAATGGATATTGGCTGTGAAAAATGAAGTTTTTCTTCTTTTTCCCCTCTCTCCTCACCCCCTTACTGCTTTAAGTTTTGAAAATTAATCCTTTCCAAGAAGTTGATTTTTTTTTTTTTTTGGATGTAGAGTCAGTAGACAACTGAGTTATTTCACACTTGGGGAGCCAAATTTTGTCTCCTGTTGCACATGTTCCAGCATAAATTTGAGCCTCAGATGTTTCAACAAGAGTACTGCAGGCACAGGGTGTAGAAAATGACACTGGAGCTTGTGTAGGTACTCTAGGGAGATAATACTTTCCAGGATGGGAAATCTTTTCACCTTCAGTGACTCATTTTGGAGAGATAAATCTGTTTAAAACATCCAACAGACTTAGAGAACAGAAGATGTGGTTTGATTGCTTAATGGAAGGCTGAGGGGAACTTTAAAGCAAAGGCAAACCAAACTTCTGGCATAAATCAGAGGAGCTTCAAAAGTGCCAGAGCTATTTTTGAGGGTCACCAGTGTTCCAGTGACACTCCTTTGCCCTGGCCTGGCCCACCCTTGCCCCCAGGATGAGAAATCATCCAACTCTTTCTCCATGGAGGCAGTACTCAGCAATGGATGGACCCCAGTGTAAAACCTTATCTGGATTATCACTGCCTTTGCCAGCTTGGAGTTTTTCTCATTTTTGAAATTATTTTTCCCCCCGTCTTTTTTTTTTTTTTTTTTTTCTCCTGAAGTTCTTCTGCTAAGAATAAGATGGTCTCCTGCTGGGATGATTAAAACCAGTTGGCTGCCTCTGAAGTGGGCACACCATATAGTGTAGCAAAAGACATGAGATGCTCTGAGGAAGCTTGTGCTCATCTATCTGCTCTGCCTCTGCACCAATTAAAAAGCAAACAAAAAAAAGAGCTGCAGTTCCCCCTCCTCAGCCGCGTTTACCTAGAGAAAGCCACGTTGAATATTGAGACTCTTGAATTTTTTAGACATCCAGTGGTCATTTTGACTTGGCTTCTGTTAATTGTGCTAAAAGATCTTTTATTTGCTATTAATGCTTAAAAATCTAAAGCAAAACACAGAGATTGCTGAGAAAGGATGGATTTTGGTCCAAGTGGGCTAGAATGGTGACTGTACCAGAGAAGTACAAGATTTGATATTTATTTATTTACTTTAGGAAAATTCCTTGTTTTGAGGATATACAAATGCAGTGCTACACAAATCCATGAAGGACTCTACTTGGAGTAATATCTGCCTATTAAAAATATGCAGACTGTATATTATCTCCTTCTAAAGCTGTATTCTGGCACCTTTAATATGAAATGGAGTGAAAATCCCAGCCAGCTATTCAGCGCTAGGAATGCAAGGAGTGAGGTGCCAAAACAGGAGTTAAGGCCACATGATTTGTGCAAATACTTCAACTGAGTTGTCCAATGAGTCCTTGTGAGGAACCTCACAAAATGTGATGTCCTTGCAGGAGAGGGATCAGCCAGGTGGCTTGTGGCACACCTGACTCTCAAGGGCAACAAATTATTTCCAGTTTGGTGCACAATACAAAAAGTATTGATGCTTGCTTGAGCACTCAGCTGGATTTGATGATATAGATTATCTTATGGAAGATACCTGGAAACTTCAGAGTATCCAGGCCATTTTCAGAGCAGAAATTGCTAACGCCAGTATGAATTGCTCAGCTGTGTCTCGCTGAAAGACACCACAGGCTTTCGTGTCTGAGTGATGAACCAGAGAGAACAAGTTTAGATCTTAAATGTGAACCTAAGGGATTAAAAAAAATCCCCTCTCAGGGGGCTGATCATGCTGTGGTCAGGGCACAGGGGGACTCAGGGCATTAGAAGCCCCTCAGACTGGCTTTAGTGGGGTCAGGTAAAAGTACCAGCAAGTTTTGACCTGTATTGAACTCTGTGCTGTTCAAACATCTGTACCTGAGATAATCTGGTTGTGTTCTGAACCAGCACAACCTGCAGCTGCACCTGTTTATTGGCTGGTTTGAGAGTAAAAACTTGACCTTTTAATTTTATTTGGAGTGGGCTCTGGTCAGAATTCAGAGATGTTTTCTCCTCTGCCCATCTCTGAAGGCTGTTAAAATGTATAATGTTGTGCCTAATATAATATCATGAGCATGATGATAAAATTTAGTGTGAGGCCATTGTCAGACATCTGAAGAGAGACAGCAGTGTAACTCTCCCATTTCAAAGGTATTTGGAATTTTCTGTGGATTAGCTTTGGTCCCAAAACTCTCTCTTTAAAAGACCAGTATGGTTTCTCCTCTGTGCCTCATAGCATGACACTGGCTCATAACACAATATATTTTACCCATGAGAGGAAAGAAAAAGAGCACTTTCGCTAAGCCACAAACATTTTGTACAGAGATATGTTTTGATTCAGCTTCCTTCATCCACCCCAGACTATAATTTGCTTTGCTGCAAGCTCTGTGGGGCTATGCACAACATGTGTATATCTTTGGATAGTTATTTCAAAACAATCTTTAAAGCTTATAGGAGGCAACTTTGAATTTTAGTGGGGGGGAGCAAAGGAGACAGTGATTTGGAAATAATCATGGTACATGCCCAGTTAATGCTTTTGTTCAGAATATTTGAGATGGCTCTAAAGACCCTGATGGGCCTGGGCTAAGTCACTTTTTCACAGGATGCTTGACGTTAGAAAGGACCCCTGAATGTCACCTTGTTCAACCTTCCTGCTCAAACAGCATCACCTGGACTCGACCGCTCAGGACTCTGAATATCTCCAAGGAGAAAACCTCCACAACCTCTCTGGGCTTCTCAGACTGGAAGGAAACTGGCCAAGGTCTTTTTCCAAAGTTTGGGAGGGGTTTTTTAAATTTTAAAATGTGTCCTTCTGTTAGGCACCTAAGCACTTTCTTAAGGAATCTGTCAGACATGCCCATTGTGAGGAACCTAGGCCATACTCAGAAGTAGCATCAGCAGTTCAGGTTTATGTGAAATTGTGAAATAATATTTTGGCTGCTTGCCTTTTTTTTTTCTCTGACATATTTAATCACCACTTTTTTTTCTTTCTTTTTTTTTTTTTTTTTTTTTTTTTTAAATTTTTTTTAATATCCTGGCTTTCTGGCTTAGCAGAGAGACCTTGCAAATGGGGGCTGAGGAGCTGTGTGTGCATGCTCAGGGGTGATAGGCACAAATTAGGAGCAGTGTGGGAAAGGAGGGCCCCGAGGAGCAGCTGCTGTGCCATGTGCGTGACTGGGTTGGGAAGGGGGAAGGCAGGTGGTTTTCTGATCAATAAATGTTGTTTTGGCCACAGCCATCTTGTGGATGCAGTTATGGATTATGTCCCTTTCACATAATGTGAATTTATGCCTCTATCCCCATAGGAGGCTCGGACTGCAGTGAATTATACTTGCATAGCTACAGTGTGGTTCAAATTATCTGAGTAGACAGCATTTATTTCCAGTTTTTAATGAAACAATAGGGACAGATCCAAACCCTGTCAAAATTAACAACGAGAATCCTGTGGGCTCCTTTCCATTTATTCAAGAGCCACCTAAGAAGGCATTTTACCCTCTAGAAAGAATTTAAAATATAATTTTCTGTGACTTGTGGGCTTATTTTCCCTCCAAGGTCAGTGGAGAGGACCCCTATTATTACTTTTGGGAGGTGGTTCAGATGCTAGCATTGGATGTGAATTATTTGAGAATGTAATTAGGAAATACATCACTTCAGCATTTTTTATTGTAAACATACATCACTGTAATGGGGCACTGTTATAAAATAAATACCCAATATTCTGGATATATGGAACAATCACATTTATTTTAAGAACAGAAGGCAGGCAACTTTTCTTCAGGATCACAGAAACATGCTGGAAGCATGTTTTACATTAAATTCTAGAGTCAGTGGGTCCAGGCCCACTGAGGGTGTAGCTGTTGGATGTGGAGCCTGTGGAGATGGCAGCACTTCTGGGAGGCTGATTAATGAAGACAGGCACCTTGAGAAGCAAAACCATCCTTTTCCCTCACACTCTGGTAGATTTGTTTTAAAAAGACATCTGTACAACTTGCCTGTGTGTAGTGTTTTGTACTGTATGAACCTTTAGAAATACCTGTCCTCGTGTCCCAGGGGACACGAGGATCTGATAATGTTGCATTATTTGCTCTCCATAATCTGGTTTGCTCTTTCAAACCCTTCCAGTGCAAAAGGAATCACTGCCCAAGTCAGAAATCAATTTTTTTTTTTTTTTTTTGCATAAAGGCTAATTATCTGACACCCTGGGTCCTTTCAGGAGTTAGAAGTTTAAACTATTATTTGCCTGACCCAAGACACAGACTACTTGAATCTGAGTGTTTGTAGCAGATTTACTTGCCCTAATGTTTCCTCTTTTGCTATTTGACACCTTTGATTTTCCACTTTGTGCTTATTTCAGTGCTGGGTACCAATATAGCAATTATTTTTGGGCATTGGGTCCTATGAATACAATTCTGCCTTATGCCAGCACAGCTGGTAGCTGACCCTCACCTAGAAAATGGTCATTTGTCAAAACAAAAACACTTAGCAGAGATAAGTTTTAGAC